>LKNJ01002107.1:4432-80387 GCA_002120245.1 Maccullochella peelii | reverse complement strand
ACCAACAACAGTACACTACACGTAAAATGTTCGAAACACTGTGAGTAGTATGGTGATTGTGAGAATTTGGAAGCATCTTTGGGAAGGATATATATGTTTTATTTTTTAAGTAGTGTAGCCTGCTGTATCAGTTTACTGTAGGCAGATTAAGGTTAATCCGGTCTAGTGATCCTTGCCTTTTTTGAATGAAAACTCTATGAAGCTCCTGCAGCTGCAGGGGCTCTGCAGGCCTCTTGCCACGTAGGCTAGCGGTGCTACATGATGGGACATCCCGAGCAGGCTACAGTCAGACTGATCCGCAGCAGCAGCAGCACTGTGTTAATTACATCTACAAACCAAATAAGTTAAGTGGGACAAGTAAAAACATAAACAAGCCCATGCAACATTCATTCATGCAACCGGTTGATTGTCATGCAGGGAGACTGGTTACGGTAAAGACACCATCACTGATATATTCTGTAATATTCAGCTGTTCAGACTCACCGAACCCCGGTATTTTTCCAGGGACACTAACTTCCCCCTGCTGTTCACTACTTTAAAAGTATAAAAGTCTTTCTGTTTGCTCTCAGTGAGGCTGAATAAAGTCAGTAACACGGTGAGCGCTCCGGGAAGCATCTTTACAGTCAAACTGCCAACGCAACAGCGAGGAAACTTCCTTAAATTCCTGCGGATCTCTTGAGTCCCGGCAGTCAAGTCACTGACCGGGAAGACAGCACTTCCTGGACCGGCCGTCACTTACAAAATAAAAGCATTGTTGAAGAATTTGTGTTTCTTTTTTTTTTGTCATAAATTGCGAAATAATAAGTCAAAAATGTAACTCAGTCAAAAGAGAAAGTAAACATTTTGACATAATAGATACTCTAAAATAAATAAGTCGGAATTGTGAGATGGTAAATAAAAGTTATGACTTTTTGAGTAAAACCTATGACTAAATTTGGGTAAAAAAAACTGAACATATTAAGTCAAAAATCATGAGATAGAAAGGTAAAATTTTAATTTCGACTCACTATATCAAGTTTTGTAAATATCCCTCTTTTTTGATACAGTATGCACTACAAATTTACATTTTTTTCTTTCATTTTGTTTTCTTGTTGAAATACAATTAGAAAACACATTTGATTATTTCATTTTTTAAAATTCACTTGTTTAAATGGTATTTTTTTTATTTTTAATTGTTGTTTATATTTTTCAAATGTCCCCACGCATTTTTGTCATAATTATGTGAAAATTTTAATTTTGACACAAAATTTTAATTTTGACTCAATATCTTAGATTTAATTATGACCTACCATGAGTATTTTTATGATTCAAACATTTCATCAGCCTTATTCTTTTTGTTTTGTAGTAAAAAAATATTTATTATTGTAGTTTATTTGTCAGGGATAATGACCATTGATTAACAGTAAAAAGTACAAACTATAGGTATTCTAGAAGGCTAAAACTTTTCATTTGTTGGAAAGCTTCAAAAAAATTTAAAGCCTGTAAACAGCTGTGAAAGTCCTTTTCATCACAACCAGTGAGGGACATTTTTGGTGGTTTGCTGGACTGAGGAGTCTCAAGCTGTTATTCTTAAGGCGTATTGGATAGAGAAGAACATTGGAACAAAAACCTTTCCACCTCTCACTCAGCTCATTAGGCAAATGAAGGCATGCACACCATGGCCTACTTTTTGTAGATGAAAACAAATGAACAAGAGCCAAAAATACAGAACAAAACCTAAACTCTCCTCCGCTATACGAGAGGTTTTCACAAACTGGGTCTCGTTTGTGTGGGAATTTAGGCGATGTCACATTCCTAATCAGAGAATAATTACACACTTGAGACGAGGTATTTTGGTTATATCTTGTGTTCTGAAATTTAGTTTTGGTTTGAGTGAATGGCCTATATACTGTATGCCAAAATATTTTTTTTCTTCTGAGAAATGTTAGCTGTATTAGTACTTTTCAGACAAACCAACGAGGAAAAAGAACAGAAGAAGAATAAAAACTTCATTGTCTGGCAGCTAATTACTTGAAGAACGTGTCCAAGTAGAAAACCGTCCAAAATATCCCTAATTTTGGAAAACATTATATGCACTATGAATTGATGTTTATTTTTTCTTAAAATGTGTTTACTTGTTCGAAATACAAGTGTAAAACTATTTTTTAATCCCCTTTTTCTGTAATTATTTGATTTTTTTGTTTTCTGTCCCAGTACTTTTGTGCTGAAATGTTTATATTTTGAAGAAAGAAAGAAAGAAAATTGTGTCTGTATAAAATTGTATAAAATTGTAGCGTAGGCTACTGTATTGGATTGTATATTGTATAGCAATCAAAGAATGGACTGCATCAGTATTCAGTAAAACCTGCCTGTATATGAATCTTCTGTAAACTGCTTTGGCAACAACGTGTTTTTCGTTCATGCCAATGAACTTATTTGAAAGAAAGAAAGAAAAAGACAAGACAAGAAATGGGTTCGGGAATCATATGTAAAAGATTATATCTATCAGGAATACTGTAGTTACAGTAAACAGTTTCCGAGCGGTACTTGAACGCAGCGCGTTACACGCCCCTCTTCGCTTCTAGTCACTGGCACTCCCACAATGCAGCGGGGCAATGTGTTAACATGGCGTCAATGGTTGCTGTTTTGACCAGGGCCGTGGGATTTGAAAAACATTATGTAGAACAGAACCATGGAGACAGCTAAACAATAATCCGAAGTCAACTTCAGAGCTCGAAAGTAAGTTAATATGCGCTCGTCTGTTTTGTAATGGTTGAAGTCGTTTTTTCTGTTTTTAATGACTTGCTGCTGTGTGGCAACTGTGTGCCAGTATTATTTATTTCCCGTTAGCTAACTCAGCCGGACGACCGGGCACAGTAGCTAACGTTAGTTAGCTTACGAAGACAGCTAATAGCAAAGTCGGCTAAGCAAAGAGTACCCAGGAAGTCAACGAGAATCCTTCCTATAAAATAGGAAACACGTTTTGGTTTTAATGGTGAGCATTTCTTTTAACTAAGTCGATAATATTTGCGTGCGCGATGACCCCCTCTGTTCGTTTCAGTTTTAGAAGTTGAGCTAACGTTAAGTCCCGGTGTTGTGTCGAAGTCTGCTTCTCCTTCAGTTTCGTTTCACCCTTAACTGAACCAAACATTAGCCCGTAATCCCAACCACTCATGTCTGCGACACCTAACCATAACCTAACCTTACCCAAAGTTAATTCTAACACCGACCATGGAGGGTAGCTTTACGGGATACACACTTAACCTACAAGTGGAAACAGACTTCGAACAACATCGGCAACATCACTGCACTGTCTGCTCTGGCTCTGTCCGTGTGAGATGTGTTGTGTATAGGGGGTCATTTAAGGCCAATGTCGTTTTAACTAGTAAACTACTTCGCTAGATTCATAGAAGCCCCTCTTTTCAATGATATAGGCCTACAGTGGCATAAATCTTGAAATGTGTGATCAGCATTGTAATAGGGCTGCAACTTACAATTACAATTACATTTCTTGTTTTGTCAGACCAGCAGTCCAAAACACAAATATTTTCAGTTTACAATAGGTGGTGGTTGAGAAGCTGAAACTGGAGAATGTTTGGCATATTTACTTGATAATTAAATTACTTCAGCAATTCACCAGTTATCAAAACTGTTGCTGATTATTTTTTGTGATTGAGTAATTGCTTCCTTTTTAAAAGCGACTAAAGAAATATTTGTTTTTTTCACAAGCTTTTAGTTAGGTTTTAATTGTGTGGTTAATAGGTAAAATCTTTATTTCAGTATCAGTTTTATTATTATTAGTTTTGGCATATCACTTATGTTCTTAAGTCCCTGCACTGGCTTTCAGTTAGTTTTAGGATATATGTATTTATAGATTTGCCCTCCACTACATAGTTTATATGATATCCTTGCAAGTCTACACACTCTACGCTGCTCACTCTATCAAAACGGTGATGCTGCTTTCTGTAGTTGTGGATCCAAACTGTGGATTCCTCATATAGGGGGACATAAACGTCAATCATGCCTTTTTAGCATCTGTTTAAAAGTTCGCCTTTTAGCTTTCTTTTTTTTTTTAACCTAGAATCTGTTATTATTACTCCGCTGCCATTGTTTGATTATGTACACTACGTCTGAAAGGATTAGTCAATCAGTTGACAGGAAGTTAATTGACAACTATTTTGATAATCAATTTATTTTATTATCTGTTTAAGACATTTACAACAGGATAGTTTTTTGAATATCTGTAGCTTTTGGACTGGTGACAGTGCAAGCAATTTGATGACATCACCTTGAAGTTTAGGTTGATTAACCAATTAAGTGAAAATAATTGCTAGTTCCAACTCTATAATTTTACATATAATTTACCATGTGTGAGAAATACACTTCAAATAGATAAGAATTACATGTGATTTATTTATTTATTTTTGTGGCAGATCAAGAAAACCTTCTCCCACTGCTTCTGTTAATGTATTCACATCATTTTTGACACAGGCACTGTGTAATGCTGTGGAGGTGAAACTTTCCACATTTTGTCCACGCCCCCTACAGTTGTTAAATATGCACACAATACTGTGTAAAATTAGTAGAGCCTATACTAGTTCTGATTACTATAGTAACTTTTCTGATTGAACATTTAGTTGACCATGATATTTGTGTGTAAGACATACAGAATTTCTCAATTTTCTTCTTTTCCATTTGAAGTATTAAGATTCCTCTTTGTTTATAGATTAATTTCTGTAGTAAACAAATGTACAGTTTCATGCAAAGTTAGTTTACGTATGTATTGGGTCAGCTTCACCTGAATTGGTTACACAAGACACAATGGGCTATCACAATGTTTTTTGTAGTGTAGTCTTGCTAGTAAGACTGATAGCTGTGATTTCTTTTCTCTTTTTTTTACTTAGACTTCAGGTGGCCTGCCTCCCTGGTCATCCTTAGTGTGGTGTTGACTCACACCAGGGACAAGAGCAGCAGGACAGGAGGGATGGATGAGTCCGTAAGTCCAGTAAAATCAGTTAAACAGTCTCAGCCCAGAGGAGCCAAAGCTTTGTCCAGCGAGAAGTCGAATAAAGAGGCTCCTGCGCAGAGAGAGGGTATCAAGTCTGCACCCCGCAGACAAGAAAACCTCACTGCTGCAAAGGATGAACATAATATAGGCAGCCAGGGAAGCCGCGGGTCAGGCAAGACTTTCACAGATATCCCCCAGGACAAGAGGAGAGGACGGCCCTCCAGACTGACTGGAAGAACGAGTTCTGGGGAGAGAGGGAAGGGAAAAGTGGCAAGCTCACAACAGCAACTGGTGGCACAGGTTCTTGACTCCAGGGCATCTCTTTCTGCAGACAGCAGCCCCTCAGCAAACAGAGAAACCAGCTCTCCTGCAGTGCCCGGTACACCTGAGAAAGGCCTCACAGAGCAGGCCAAGAGCTCCACTTTAAAGTCCCATGGTGGGTTTGGAAGATGTTTGTTTTTTTGTTTTTATTTTTTATTTTTTCCTGAGATGATTATGTCTTCTTCACCAAATGTAACTGTGGTAAACTGCTCTGTCTTTGTTGTTTGTAGGCGTGAAAGCTGCTGCACTGATGCATCAGTCTGAAGAGGGCACAGAGGTGAGGCTCACTGTGGAGGAAGGACCCCTGACAGAGCAACAGCTGGGCCTCCGACAGGCAGAGGAGCGCCTCTACAGAGACTACATCCACCGACTGTTGAAAGTAAGGAAACATGCTCGAAACGTTTACAGTAAATGTATGGGAGGGGTTGATCTACCTACAAGCATTTGTGACTCATCTCTAATGTGGAAGCTAACTGTCGTCCAGTATGCTACTTTATGTGGAAATGGGCTTCTTAGTGAAGTAGAAGGCATGTTGTGTCTAGTGGTTAAACTTGATATGAACAATATTTGCCAATTCATAGTTTCTGGATTTTTCAAAGAGGGAGAAGGAGTAGATGTAATTTTAAGAATTTCCTTTAGTGGAAAAACCATATTGGACACAAATTATTTTTCCCAGCAGAGTATTTTTATATGTCATAAAAACACGTCTGGAGGAGATCTTTAAACTTTCATAGAGTTAAATATATCAATTGAGGATTAACAATTAGGGCTGGGACGATATGCTTATCTCCCGTTTCGAAACTATCATGATACTTGGGTGCCCATTCGATATGCATTGTGATTCTGCAAGTTTTGCGATTTGATATTTCGATTTATTGTGATGTTTGTTTGCTTTTTGAACACTAGACCGTGGGAAAAAGTTGAATCATACACTTCTAAAGACTGATGAGTCATATTTCCACATGTCAGTCAGTCTGTCTGAGTTTTATTTCAGCAGCATCATTGCTATACTGCATATAAAAGTGGTAAATAAAATATTAATATTTTAATATATATTATTAATATATCTTATTTATAAGGGGCGCAAAAATTATCTTAAAAAATAGTTTAAATATCGATTCAGGAATCAAAATTCGATATAAATAAATACATTTAAAAAAAGAATCACGATACTTAAGTGAATCGATTTTTCAATTTTTTTTTCAATTAACAATATGTTCTTTTTCTCCAGTGGAATATATGGAGTTTACTATAAAGCTTAGCCCAAAATTGCAAAAACAAACCAAAAAAACGAGATCTAGCATGTTTTTGGAAAAAATTTAGCTGCACACAAGAGCCGATGGCTACTTATGTTCTTGGTGTTTTATTCAGATTCACAAGTTAAATTTAAAATACTAACAGCAGTCCATTCTGTAGGACTGGGTGTTGAATGTCAATACAATATTTTATATACTATTGTGTATTTTTTGTAAAGCTGTTTTGATCATTTAATTTTTGATAAAATAAGGATAATACCATAAATCCAGCCATTCCATCCTCTCCCTTTCAGTTTGTCTCTTCTCTTTGCCCCATGGAATCATCACCAGTCTGTGTTTTTCCTGTACAAGGCATTTGGTTGTTTTTATCTCCACCTGGCATGAGAAAGTGGGGTTAATGGTTGTGATTATGGTCAGGTGGAGGACAAAATGACACATCCCAAAATTTCCATCTGAAAAACAGCAAGGGAACATGCGTAAACTGATTGCTTTCCCCTCTCTCTTTGTTTTCACAGCAGTCCCCCGAGTACCCAAACTATCAATACTTATGCAAGCTCTGTTCTGTGCACATTGAGAACATTCAAGGAGCACACAAACACATCAAGGAGAAGAGACACAAGAAGAACATAATGGTATGGGAATTTTAAGTCTATGTTGTCACTCATCCTAGGACTTTATTAATGCTCATCTGAATGGGTTTAGAAGGAAGTATTTCCCATATTCTGGTTGTGGTGTGTCAGGAAAAACAGGAGGAGAACGAGCTGCGCGCCCTGCCACCCGCCTCCGCCACCCAGCTGAGGGCCGTGGACGCGGCCGTCCTAGAAACGGCCAGGCAGCACGGGATCTCAGAGGAGGACTTTGAGGTTCGGAAGGCCGTGGTCATCAGGATGGAGGAGATCATAAAGAAGCACCTCTCAGGTTGTATGCTGTGATGTCTCTCAGCCTGGTCTATATTTCGTTCAGTGAGTAGTGTAAAAGCAGGAAATGCCTTGAGAAACCTTGAATTTCAAGTACTAATGAAATTAGACCTTGCTCACCCTCAGTGTCTAGTCTTCTTCTGTTTTTATTAAGAGCTGAAGTTTGCAGTCCATCTGAGTGTGAAATATACTGTATATATTTTCCAATATCTTTTCTTTGGGTTTTCCAGCTTGTTCTCTCCGTCTCTACGGTTCATGTCTTACCCGATTTGCCTTCAAGACGAGTGATATCAACATTGATGTCACCCACCCTCCTTCAGTAAGCCTGCTACTGCTATTTCATAAAATAGTGACACATTTTCAACGTAACATAAACAACATAAAGGAAACACAAAAGGCAATGAGCAGTGACATTTGTTCTTATAGTTGATAGTCTCACTTTCTTTCATTACTTTTGTTTGTTCAGATGACACAACCTGAGGTCTTGATTCAAGTGCTGGAAATCCTTAAGAACAGTTGTAAGTTTTGCTCATTTGCATTGTACATTTCCCTTGAGATGAGACATGATTCGTTGTTAAGTTGCATAAATCCACTGTTCTACTTTGTGTAGTTTTATGTAAAAGTCCTGCAATAAATTTGTGTTTGTGCAACTTGTTTCAAGGTCATTTACTGGGTTTTTCTGTCTCTCTTCTCTAGCTGATTTTTTGGACGTTGAGTCAGATTTTCATGCCAAAGTTCCTGCCGTGTTCTGTCGGGATGTTACCAGGTGAGTGTTGGTATAAATGCATCAATGCCTATTTTTATATCTGTATATTTTAGTCAGTTCACTCTCATTGATGTTTAAATTATTTGTCATACATGCCTAGAGAGGGAATTTAGGGTTATTTTAATAATAGTTTATAGTATGTAGTTATCATATTTTTAAAGTATTTGTTTGTGACTTTACATTGATGATTAGAGGAAGGAAATGACTGCGACCTGGTACCTTTTTCAGATTATCTCAGGCAGCACAGAGTCGGCTGTGTGAGATGATCTAATGTTACTGTATTTATGTAACTGCACATTGTTACAGCACATATCAACTCCTACATGCCTGACCTCTGAGGCCTGCAGCTCCAACACTAATTTGCACCAAATTTAGTGTCCCCAAAAATGTCTTTCAAAAAGAAAGAGCAATACATCACACATAAAACCTTCAGTGTAGCCTAATTGTGTTTTTCATATGTTTGTTTTTTTTAACAATATTGTATCCCTCAACGGGCCCTTGCAGCAATACAACAGGTAGACTCAGGTTCTGTTCGATGTCAATTTAAGAATTCAGTCCAGCTTTTCATTGTTGTCTTCTCTCACCTCTGTTTATGTGCAGTGGCCTGTTGTGCAAAGTGAGTGCAGGTAATGACGTTGCTTGTCTCACCACCAATCACCTGGCAGCCCTGGCTAAACTGGAACCCCGATTGGTTCCCCTGGTGCTGGCCTTCCGCTACTGGGCAAGGGTAAGGCTGCGACTGACACTGACCCCTCAGCTGCAAGAAGAAACGTTAAAGAGCTTCTAATGGGTTTCAGTGTCTTTTTTATTTCTATGCATGTTCCTACTCATATCAGAAAAAACTGATATCCGTTTTTAGTACAACAGCAGGTTGGAATTTTCAAAATAGTATGCTTATTAATTAGTATGTTTATTAAATGACACACACAATATAGCAGTTCCACAGTCTAAAAATAATATACTTATGCTGGACATATTGGACTTTAAAGCTGACAAAGCAGAAATCAATGCGTTGTAATGGAAATGCTTGCATATTTTATTGTTTTTTTTTAACCATGTTACTCTCTGCACAAAAAAATCACCTATATGTCCAATACCAAAAATATAAAATCAAAGATGTTCTTCTATGTAAGGGACATAATGTTTTAGACTATAATGAGTGAGAACTTTATAATTGGACACATTTAATTTCTGTTTTACAGTTTGGATTAAGGTTAAAATGCAGACTAAGTGAAAACAATATTTTCCTTGTATGTTTATCTCTGCAGCTGTGTCACATTGACTGCCAGGCTGAAGGTGGCATCCCCTCGTACTCCTTCGCCCTCATGGTCATCTTCTTCCTGCAGCAAAAGAAGGAGCCCATCCTTCCCGTCTACCTGGGCCGCTGGGTAGGTCAAGTGTTGTGTTTTCCACTGTTACTGGAAAAGTGTCGCTTCCTGTCCACTCCCTTCAGAAGACTTGAATATATAAATAAACAAAATAAATTTTCAATCCTCTTCTTTGTTTTTATTATTTTTTGAGCATTGTATGCCCTCATTAGGCAGCTGACAGTAGAGAGATGACAGGAAGTGAGGGGAGAGAGACACGGGAATGACGTGTGACAAAGGTCCCAGCCGGATGCGTTATGTTTCATGGTTGGCGCCTTTACGCCAAGGCCACCAGAGGCACCCTCTCTAAAATCCTTTTCTCTAAACACATGAAGAACAGAGACCTGGACAATTGTTATCATTGAAATTACTACATATATAACCTATACGCATGAACCTTCGCCAAGACACACCTGGGCCCTGGCATACAGATTCTAAAGGAGATAATGAAAGAAATATGACTCCCAGAAACTGCTCACGTCTCTCCTGTAATTAAGCGGGGTGGCCGCGAGGCCTTTAAAAAGTCTTAAAATGTCTTAAATTCACATTTACTGATAAAATGCCTTAAAAAGTATTATGTAGTAAATTAGGTGTTAAATATTTATTTATGGAATGCTGTAAGCATGGTCTGTTTTTGCAAGAATGAATAGGCTTTTCCCCCTTTTGGTAGTTGACTGTTAACGTCGTTGTGCTTTCTGTCTACAAGATACTTTTCTCTTCTTTTTTTCATTCATGTCTTCTGTCTGTCTCTAATATCTCTGTCAGTAAAGGCTAAAATGCCATAAAGAAATGGATTTGGGCTGCAAGTCTGCACTTTTGTAAATGTAATAAGCGTGGAAGTTCATGTGGAATTCAGACTTTTTATTTTCTGCAGCCATTATACACTATCAAAATTATTTGGATAATTATATACGGAGGCAAATATTATTCACGTAATGGCTTTACAAATGATGTATCTGAAAAAGGAGAACTACATTTTTCCCTAAGTCTCCACCAACAACGCGACGATACAGCGTGAAAAACCTGCCTGCCATGACGGAGCTGCAGAGTCAATCTGGCTTTTTTTCAGTCATGTCTTTCCAATTTCAGATTGAAGGCTTCGATGTGAAATCTGTGGATGAGTATCACCTAACTGGAATCACGTCGGGCATGTTTGTCCGATGGGAGCGCAGACCTCCGAGCTCCACGGAAGGACGAGGGGGGGACCGACACGAGGCCAGAGGAGAAGGCAGACCCAAAGCAGAGCAGAAAAAACCTGATGATACTCATTATTCAGAAGGCATGGTGAGTCTCACTTCAGCACACCCACCATGTCGTAAGAGAACAGTTTAGATTGCCTTTGATTACGATTTCAAATCCTACATTTATGGAGGGCAATGTTGATGTATTTTTGCTTTGTCACCCTTCTTTTAACATTCTCTTTCCCTTAAAGACCCGCCTAACCTTGGACCTGGGTAAAGGTGTGTCGCTGGGCCAGTTGTGGTTGGAGCTCTTGCGTTTCTACACACTGGAGTTTGCGCTTGAAGAATACATCATCAGCATCCGCTTAAAGGAGCTCCTGTCTAGGGAAGTGAAGAACTGGCCTCGTCGCAGGCTCGCTATTGAAGGTAGGAGACCACTGTGTTGAAAAACTCATCTTAAAGGTCTGGAGAAATATCAGAAGTTGACTCTGTCTTTTTATTCTCCTTTTTATTTATTTATTTTTTTTTTAGATCCTTTTGCCTTGAAACGGAATGTTGCACGAAGCTTGAACAGCCAAATGGTGTTTGAGTACATCCAGGAGCGTTTCCGCACAGCTTACAAATACTTTGCTTGCCCTCAGAGAAGGGGCACTGGGGGGCGCCAGAGAAGCAAGAAGGCAGGCAAGCAAGGTGCAAAATTGGAAGGAGTTGAGAAGACGGAGTCTGCATTTGTGACCAAGGAAGAAGACTACGGGAACGGTGAAAAAGGTCCGAGGGGGCACCAGGCGTTAAAGCATGACGAGGAGTCTGACAGCGATGATGAAGATGGTTCCGATCCGTCCAGAAAGAAGGATGAAAATACTTTAGATGCCAGTCTCATGGACATGGTTCTCAGTGAGGGGAACAAATCTTCCTTCTCCCCCAATGGCCTGCTGGACAGTGACAAGGAGGGGGAGGAAGAAGAGGATGAGGAGGAAAGCAGTGTTTCAGATATGGATGGGCCTGTCACATCAGAGGATCTGCACTATGTGTTTGATAAGATGATTTTCACTGGTGGGAAGGTAATTATGATGAACACCATTTACACTTTGTATCCATGTTTTTTAAAGAGTCATAAAATCAACAATTACTTTAATCGAGATATTTGAATTAAATACTAATTTTCACTTTGACAATTGTAAAATATCTTAATGCATGTCAAAAATACTAAATCCTGTATGTAATACTGTTCTGTAGCCGTGTTTCCACCGCAGGGACCAGGGTCTGAATTAAGTCTCGGGGACACTATATTACCCTCCAAAAAGTCCCTGCTCGGGGGGTAGTACTTTCCAAAAGTACAGGAACTTTGGGGGTGGGGCAGCGATGACCATTTCTGATTGGTCAAGTACTATTTTTTTAAAATCTGCAGCTGCAAACCAGTTTGGTTTTTGTTCATTGTGCTTTGGCACAATGGAGTTACAGAAGACGGCATTCAACAGATGAACTGACGACAAAGTCCAGGCCTCATTGAGCTCCTCCATGCTGCTGTTGTTGCAGAGTTGCTCAAAAAATTATGCCTGTCCGTCACTTTATATGGTGTCATCATTGTATAGTTGCGCGCAAAAATGACGTGTAAAAACAGCCGTCGCTTTTTCATATGTCTGCGGACTAATTTGCCTAATCTTCACAGGTCTTTAGACCGCGGTAGCAACGCAGACAACAAGGAACAACTGAAGGAATGTTTTAGTTCCTTGAAAAATAGTTCCTGGGACTAAAAGTTTTGAGTACTTTGGGTAGAAACGTGGCTCATGTAGCTCCTGAAGTGTTTGTGATAGAGTTCATTTGAAAAAATAAATCGTAAATTTCAAGATTATCCACTTTTATAGCTGCAGTTTAGAAGAAGCATCATCTCACCTGTCAGCATTGATGGGTTCATGTCACTTAAGTGAGAAGTTTAAATTTAGGGAGGGTCTTTATTGCTTTATTGACCCATGATTTTATAGTCCATAGATTGGCAGCACAGAAATGTTTTGTCACGATTATGTTCTGTAACTAGTGCACAAAGGTTACACCATTTATTTATGCCATTAACTTGCACTTACTTTGTCTTGATAAAGTCTAAATAAAGGCTGATAAAGGCTGTCATGTCTTATTCATCATTTTCGTTCCAGCCTCCAACTGTAGTGTGCAGCATCTGCAAACGAGATGGCCACCTGAAGGACGAGTGTCCTGAAGACTTTAAGAAGATTGACCTGAAGCCCCTGCCTCCTATGAACGACCGCTTCAGAGATATTCTTGACGGGCTCTGCAAATTGTGCTACTGTACGTAGTCAATAGTGCACTTTCACTCCTTTTCTAGAGAGTAATCGCACTAAAAGTTACATTCTCTTTGGGAAGAATCTGAGTAACAGAAAAGTTGTGTAGATCTATATGCACTTCACATTGAATATGTTGGGCATATTCTCTACCAATATGAAATTTATATTTAGATTACTGAATCTGATCCCATCTGTTTTTGTGTGAAGAGTTGTACACATTGTATTGTGTACTTTGCACTTATTAAAACGTGAACTGCATTACATTTACTCCCAACTATAATATGATAGGGAATGGGATTTAGTAGGTTTACTCTTATCCACCGCTAGTAAACCTGGTAGTTGGGTCGGATCATGTTCCCACTACAAACAAACCACTCCAGAGTTAGTTTGGAACCGGACTGAGACCACCTCCTCAAAAGGGTCTCGGTGTGTTTGTGTTGGTCCGCACCCGACTGCGATAACTGTCTTCACACATGCCCAAACGAACCTCACTAACCGGGCAAATGCACCAGGGTTCGTTTTAACCGAACCAAACAGGTAAGGTGTGAGGAACACCCTTAAACGCTTATTTCATCATAAATAGTTGCAGATGAATTTTGTTTCGATTGACTAATTGTTTAATCATTGCAGCTCTGTGTGATGGAATTTCTGTTCTGCTGTTTGTAGATGAATTGTCACCGACACATGCTGAGCAGCAGAAGAGGGAGCAGATCCTTGCCAGCCTGGAGAGGTTTATAAGGAAGGAGTACAATGGTGAGCATAAACTACTACAGAAGAAATTCTCAAATATTGATTAGAGCCATTATGTATGTTCTTCCAATGAAGAGAGAACCAGGCATTTATTTCTGATGTCTGCAATGTTTATTTGTTTTTAACCTATTTTAGCAGCAAGCCTCCCTGTTTCCTCGTTTTTGCAGTGTTAATTTTCTGTTGCTGCTGTTTACTATTAATGCTAACTTCACACTTCCTCTGTACATTTCAAGTTAAAAGCCTTCCAGCTGTTCATGAAACTTAATGTCTTCCCTGAAAGGCATTTATTGGGAAACATCTGCAGGAATTGTTGAGTTTCATTAACAGCAGCTTAACACTGTGAGAGTATAGTAAAGTAGAATCGATCAAATTAATAAACCAAACTGTGACAGTATTTCTGTTAAAGAGAAACTCAGCAGCAATGTGGTGAGTACGACATGACTGTTCTTCTTTCTCTATTTTACCTAGATTTTGAACATTATTTGACAAACCAGTTTTGATTTGAGAATATCTGGTAACTACAGAATGTGTATGTTACATTTGGATAGAAATGAGAATTTCTTCGTGTGTGTGTGAATCCACAGATAAAGCTCAGCTCTGCTTGTTTGGCTCCTCCAAGAACGGCTTCGGCTTCCGCGACAGTGACCTTGACATCTGCATGACTCTGGAGGGTCATGAGACGGCAGAGGTAGGCAGAGTGTATATACACACACACACACACACAGCCGTTTAATGCAACTCACGCTTCCTCAGTGGGATTAGAGATGTGACCCTTTTTATATTCTTTCACTGTTTATGTGACAATGTTGATCTGTCTGAACAGAAGCTGAACTGCAAAGAGATCATCGAAGGACTTGCAAAAGTGTTAAAGAAGCATACAGGTGAAGTAAAGTTTTACTGAGTATCTCTTAACCACTCTAATATTTGTATGTGTCGAGGACTGAATGTGACTGGTTGTGATCTCCCATTTTCCCTACATCACAGGTCTGAGGAACATCTTGCCTATCACAACAGCTAAAGTGCCTATTGTGAAGTTTGAACACAGACAGAGTGGTTTGGAGGGAGATATTAGCCTTTATAACACCCTGGTGAGTGAACAAGGCCCTCATACCACAACCTGCCTTCACTGTTATATAGTAAATGTCTTTATTCAAAGTGCTGTATGAATTAATGTGGACTGGTTGTCTCTGTAGGCTCAACACAACACAAAAATGCTGGCTAGGTATGCAGCCCTGGATCCACGTGTGCAGTTCCTGGGATACACGATGAAGGTCTTTGCAAAGGTATGTGAAAGTTGACAAAGTGATACAGTGACCCCGAATGAGTAGCTTTTGGACAGTTCAGTTTGCTGTTCTTCCTTCAAGGGTTTATTAGAAACTTGTCTGTCCCAATTTAATTGACATTCATGAGCTCTCTTTGAAAATATCCAATAACTACGCCATCCTGAAATCAAAAAACCATGTATGGATTGGATCAGGTATTAAATTGGTATGTACCATTAAAACATTTATTTATTTTTAGCTGTGAAGCCCGTTGTTAACACCCAGACTTCATGAATATGAATTTTAAATTTGTTGCTTGGGAATTTTGGCACCAGCCAATTCCAAAACAGTTTAAGGAGACATGGATGTCACTGCAGCATCACAAGCTGTAACATAACTTCCAAAACAGTTTCAAGGGGCCCAAGCGATGTATCAATAAGTACTTTATGTAGTTTCATATATATATACACACACACACACACACACACACACACACACACACACAGAAATATATGTTTAGAATAAGTAGAATGCATGCGAGGGGAAAAATCTAATCACAT
The DNA here is from genome assembly GCA_002120245.1 of Maccullochella peelii. Classification (NCBI taxonomy): domain Eukaryota; kingdom Metazoa; phylum Chordata; class Actinopteri; order Centrarchiformes; family Percichthyidae; genus Maccullochella; species Maccullochella peelii. The sequence continues at coordinate 64,723 of LKNJ01002107.1, read as the reverse complement.
TACCTAACTGACCTTATTGGGTCATTTAGCCTGACATTGTTATTGTGTTAACATTTTATGTTTGTTTTTTGCCATTTTATGAAATGTAATTCAATGTTACTTAATGTCACGCATAGTTTGAGTGAAGCCTGTGCATTTTAACTCCAATTTACACCTTTTATTAAAACTGCTTTTTCCATTTTAGTGTCATATATGTCGTCTGTATTACATATCTACCTCTTCTGATCACTCTTTGCAAAATAATCTTAACTCCAGCACCACTAACTAGCTCTTTCTCACCCCAATCTGACCGCATGTCTCTGCCTTCATGCTCATATGTTGAGTTTTTTGTCACAAGCTTGTTTTGTTGGTTGCTTCAGTCAGCAGTTTAACCTACAATTTAGTAGATGTCTATATGTAGGAACACATCATGTTTATATGTAAGAACTTATTTGTCTGGTAAAAATTTAATGACATGCAAATCTCCACCTAGTAAACACCTACACTTATTGGTATGAAAATCTGGTCTTTGCTGACCTCCAGTGGTTTAACTTCTCATCTTGCTGCAGTGATGTACAGGCATTCTCCAGGACACAGTGACATCACTGTACAGGTGCAACAAAACTGAACCAGGCTTGAAATTTTCAGCCTGGTGTTAAGTTTCTCTTTAAGAACAGCTTTTGCAAACGGCTGCTGATTTTCCTGATTAAAAAATTGATGTTGTGCTGATTTCTCATATTCCTAAAGACCAAATAGGATGTTTCTGATGAGCACTTAAAGGCACTGAAGTGTTGCCGTGTAACTAACCTGCCTCTGTGCTCACAGCGCTGCGACATTGGAGACGCGTCCAGAGGAAGCCTCTCATCTTATGCTTACATCCTGATGGTGCTTTACTTCCTGCAGCAGAGGCAGCCGCCAGTCATTCCCGTCCTGCAGGAGGTACCAGTCACTGATTAATGACCATACCCTTTAAAACAGAAGAAGTGAGCTATACCTGAAACATAAAGGGGTGTTTAGCTTTGAATAAAATAAAATGATGTCTTTTTAGATCTTTGATGGGAAGACTGTTCCCCAGCGGATGGTAGATGGCTGGAATGCTTTCTTTTGTGATGACCTTGAGGATCTGGTGAGTTTAATTAAACAAAAACCCAAACTTGCACTCCCTGGGGTCTCCTTTAATTTGGGGCAGTATTGCATTATTAGACATTATCTGAATGTAGTCCAACTCTGCTGTTGCTCCTGTCACATCTGCCATTTCAGAATGAAATAGGTACTAAGTGCGTTTCTTCTGTCTACACAGCGCCAGGTTCTCTCAGAGCTGCAGCCGAACACGGAGTCAGTGGGAGAGCTGTGGTTGGGACTCCTGCGCTTTTACACTGAAGAATTTGACTTCAAAGAGCACGTGATCAGCATCCGCCAAAGGAAACGCCTCACCACCTTTGAGAAACAGTGGACCAGTAAATGCATCGCTATTGAAGGTGCTCACACGGATCTGCTTATCCCTCTCTTTAACTCTTTACCTGCTCCTTAACGTTACAGCCAGGATCTTTTTTTCTACTCACACATCTGTTCTTCTCTTCAGATCCCTTTGATTTGAATCATAATCTTGGTGCTGGAGTTTCTCGCAAAAGTAAGTGTTTTAGTCCAACGTACGTAATAATAACCAATAATAAAACTTTTCTGAGGGTGTCATTCAAATATTTCTCATAAAATTCTCTAAAAGCTTGTTTATTTAATAAATTTAATATAAAAAGGTTTGGGGTTGTTGATGCTCATGTGATACTGAGTCAGAGGTGTTTTCGGCGTGATCTCAGCCGCCTCTAAACCTGTGAAAATGTTTGCTTCTTTACTTCCTCTAGTGACCAACTTCATCATGAAGGCTTTTATAAATGGGAGAAAGTTGTTCGGGACTCCGTTCTACCCCATCCCCGGCACTGAAGTGGTACGTATGACCCAAATTGGACAGAAGGGTTAAGAATTGGATGCTGTCTGCTCTGTGTCCTTAACCGTTTTTTTGTCTAAGATCTCTGCTGTTTCTGTTGTGTTCTGCTGCAGGACTACTTCTTTGACTCGAAGGTGTTGACAGATGGCGAGTTGGCGCCCAATGACAGATGCTGCAGGATCTGCGGGAAGATTGGACATTACATGAAGGACTGTCCAAAGAGACGCAGGTTGTCCCAACTTCGTTCATGGAAATATTTCTCTCACCTCGGTAGAATTCCAAGAAAAACTAAAAGAAACTACTGAGAAGTAATAAATGTTATAAATTCATATAACTGCTACTTTGTGTTTTCTCGCAATGTAAAAAAAGTACATTTAAAATGTATATGGACCTTTTTGAAAGCATAAGTGTCCACAATACTGCTGTTTTATACATCAAGCATATTGGGGAGCAACACAGTTTTAATGTAGTTGCCATAAAAATTTAATGAGAGGGTAAAAGTGAGTGGCTGCTATGGCAACAGTGACATTTTGATGTCCAGAAATATAAGTAATGTTTAGATGTATGCCTCCTGACCTAAGACTAAGTTCATAAAGTGTCATTACCAAACGAGTCACTTAAAAATAGACAGTTTCACTTTATTTATATGTATTTAACATATCCTTCACCATTGTAGCTTTGCAGTTTTGTTTACAGGTCTAGCTGTTTTTAACAATTGGGTATTGTCATTTCTATCACAGTTGCTGTGAAGTGAAAAAAACTTTGATTTTCCTTTTTTCTTTTAAATTCTCACCAGGCTTTTATACTAGAAATGTGTTATTTTGACTAGTTCAAACATTTTCCTACAGTGACTTCCTCAAACATCAGCTAAAACGAGCTTAGGTGATTTTTAATTTTTTAGCTGTCAGCACTATTACTTCCAACAAACAGCAACACCGAGAAAAGAGGCTGTTGAATATCAGCAACACCTTGAGAAAGATGTGAGAGGGACACAGTAAGAGAAACAGGGAAACTCTCACAACTATCAAAGTGGGAGCAGAGATCAGATGACAGTGGAGAGTTAATCAGAGAGACAAAAGTGCAATTGAGAAGAAAAGACTCCAGAAGCGAGTAGACCAGCAACAGTAAGAGAATTACTTATTCCTGAAGCTCCAGCAGAGTAACATAGGTTAAGTTAGGCTAACATGGTACGGTTAAAGTAACAATCTTGAAGAGCTCTGTTTCGTTCTGTTTGGTGTGCTATGGTGGTAAGCGGTAATTGCAGGTGTTTTTTTTTTGTTTGCTTTTACCTCAATTCCCAGAGATCCAAACAGTGTAGTAGTAGTAACTTACATTTATTTCAATGAGATCGAGATTTGAGATTATTACTTTAAGCTGTTCAATAGGTGGTGTTTGTAAAGGTACACTTTCTTGTCTAGGCTGAGGCTTACTGAAGCCATGAATATGTAACTAACCACTGTATTTCAACCTAAAAGAATCTGTATTGATAGTTTTTAATTAGAAGGAAACAGAAGTCAAGTCAGAAGAAGAAGTCTATTTGATATTCAAAGAGCGTGTACCATTTATTCATCCCTTCTTGTTGTGCCCTGAACCTTTTCTCTGCCAGGATTAAGAAGAAGGAAAACGACAAAGACGAGGACATAAAAGAGGAGGAGCGGGAGCCGAAGGACAGGCGTTGTTTCCAGTGCGGGGACATGGGTCACGTACGGAGGGACTGTCCTGAGTACCGCCACCTCAAACAGAGGACCACCGGAGCACCAGGTATCCACTAAATCCATCTCACGGAGGTCAACGCTCACAGAAAATAACTTCAACAGTGAAGATCGCCGCACAAAATATTTCTTTAGAGGGGCTTTGTAAGCTAAGGTCAACTGACTTGACGCATATAAAATAGGACACAATTAATATTCAGACCTTTGGGAGGTAAAAAATAAAACTGCTTGTATGGCTTATTTTTCTTCTCCAGCTCCTCACATGGTACGGACTATAGTGAGCTCCCAGTCCATCCCCATCCCCCAGGCAGCTGCAGACTGCCCTGGAAGGACCAGACAACCCTCTGAATGTGTGAGTACAATAGTTAGACATGACACTGGGGTCGTCCCACCCATATTACAAAGCAAAAAATATGAATATGAAAATATGAATAGAGATTTCTGCCTCCATTCAAATACAAAGGAAGTGAACAATAACATTGAAAAATCATTTTATCATTTTACCAGACGAAGGTCTGGGAGCACAAGTGTTATTGATAACACGAGTACAAGTGGCTGACGGTGTGCAGAATTTGTTGGTTTCTTCAGTAAATACAATACTACGCACCTGTCAATAGACAGAAGTTTGTCATAATTAATAATCCCTATAAAAATTATTCACAATGAAATTAGTGAACTTTTTAAACCTCTGTTGATGCTGTAAAAATGTACATGAAATCAAAATCCAATTATATATTTTAATATTTAAATTAAAGTTTGGCTATCTTTGTCTTCTTCTCAATAGTCGGATAGTCGGCAGACTCCGCCCTACTCCCCGCAGCCTACAGCTGTCCCCCAGAGTTCCTCCCAGTCCTCCAGTTCCCCTCAGCCCTCCCACAGTAAGAACAGTTCTGCTGGTCCCCCGAAGCAGCCTGCTCACCCCCAGGTCCCCCTGTCTCTCTTCAGCTTCCCTACCTCCCATCCAGGCCAGTACCACCCAGGGACGCTCACCGCACTGGGGCTTCTTCCCTCCCACCAGCACCAGTCACACCACTCCCAGGGACAGCCTCATCACCCAGTCCACATCCCTTCCGCCTCCTGGCCCATCCACGGACCTGTCCTCACCACGTCCTCTGCCAGCTCTTCCTCCCCGTCCGGCCTGAAATTTGCCCTGCATTCAGCGTCGGGGAACGGGAGTCCCACGGGCTCAGGGGGCAACCCCAGCCCCATGAACCTGAACGACCCCAGCATCATCTTCGCCCAGCCGGCGGGGAGACAGCTGGGCATCGGGGGGCCAGGACGGGAAGGACACTGGCACAACCACATGGCACAACCTGGGTCACTCATGGGAAATGGCACTGTAGTCAAGTCAGGTATTCACTGGGTGAACTTTGGTGACACCGTCTGTGTACTGTCTTTGTGTCTTCCTGTTTCTGTATCTTTAAATACAGATTTAATTTAATTAGTCAATTATATAGAGTCATTTTATTATCAAATGATTGACTTATTTTAGTCTATATCTATAGTATACTTTTTTCCCAGAGAAAATGAGGTAATAATAAGGAAAAAATGATCTGATGTTGCCTTGTACTCCGCAAGGTCACCCAGCGTGATCACGTTCACCCTGATCTGGAGTTTGGAGAGTTCGGTTTTATATTCCCTAACAAATTACAGTATTACAGACCATCTCTTGCAGTCGTCCAGAAGTCAGAGAACTGTATTTGACTGCTGCTGTTTTCAAGGTCAATCCACTGTCAAGTTTTAAGCCAACATGGACTAGACGTCCATTGAAATTTGAACATCTGCAATTCCCTGACAACAAAATCAGGATATGCTTTCCGATAAAAATACGTTATACGTAGTTTTAAGAACAGATGATTACAGATAAAATATAGATTTCTTTCCACACAAACCGTAGTTTCAATTTTTGATAAAAAGTGTGCATTTTTGGAATATGGGAATGGCGCATTATCAAGCTAAAACAGGTGTTGCTCTTTAAGATGAATTAAAACTTGATCATTTGAGACAGTAAAGGCTTAAATAAGGCAAGGTGCCATTGTTTAGGATGTGGGTAGATGGTTCATTACATCACTGGTGAAGGGACACGGTTTGGTTTACACAAACTGAAATATTACTGTTATTGGATTCTGTTAAGCTTTGTGAGTTACTGAGTGTGTTTTGATCTTGTCTCTACAGAGTCCGGCCACCCGGCCCAATTTGTAGGTGTGAGCCAAGGCTCTCGGTTATGGGAGCACAATAAAGCACCACAGTACGCTCTGTCTCCATCCTGGCCGTACAGGATGCCCCAGAACTTCATCCAGCAGGGCAACGGAGGCTACCAGCCTGGCAAACCCTTCATGTCCCAAGGTCAGACGTGATAAACAGGTTTTTTTTTTTTTTTTTTATTGCAGCTATGAAAAATAATCACAAGGCTCCATTTGTACTGACTCTTTGTTTCTCTCTTCTTTCATCAGGGTCTGTGGTGCATCCGAATCCGACCTTCCCACTGGTCCCCCATGTCCGACATCAAGTAAATCTGAATTTCATCCAACAGAAGAAGTGAACTCGCATCTGCGTTTAATTAGATTTATGGTCAGTAATATAACAAATCAAAATTATGTACTCTTTGCATCATTTGATCTCAAGAGTTTTTAAAATGAATTTTATCATTTTTGTACAGTTTTTATGTTTTATTTTTTGTCTCATTTCATTGATTTGTGATACAAATGTCAAATATTTTAATACCCCCATTTTTGAGGGGGTCCAAAAAAGTGTTTTTATTTTATGTGTAAAGTAAGGAGGAAAAATGTAAACCTTTATTTTTATTAGCTGTATTCATACTTTGCTTGCCACAAGATGAAGGCTTTGAATAGACGTTTGTTTTTAAAACAATCTAACATGTCACCCTAAGTATGTAGTGCCAAAAGCAAGGATAGCGAGAAAAAAGGGAAAAAATCTTAAATATAAAAAACGCTACAAAAAAAATAAAGAAAAAAGCAAACAACTTGTATTGTGTTGTGTGGTTTTATCGCTTCAGCGTGTTTTTATGCACGACTGAATGATCCTGGATGTGGTTTTATACACAATAATGATTCTGAAACACACACCGGCCTAGAAATCGAATTGAATTGAAATCACGTCATTCATTCAGCCTGACGTCGTCTTCACCTTAGCCAATGTCTTTTAGGGAGGCGCTTTTCCCCCGTTTTAGCCCTAACCAATCAGCAAGTGACACATCTGTCCTGATGTCAGTTTCAGTCAACACGGATGCAACACGGTTGCTAGATGCATGGCTGTATTAAGAAAGCTGTATAAGGTGCCGCAAGTCAGCCAGTTTGTTGCAGTACTGTTAGTGGCCACTGGGACAAAAAAATCCCTATAGACCACCATTATAAAAGAGACTTCTGTAAAACTGTTGACAGGACAACTCCAACTGCAAAGGTCAATTAATACGCTGTGAATTATTTACTTTTAAACCATGAAGGTCATATTTGTAAAACTTTTTTTTATGTGCGTAATGTCATCCCAATGTAATCCCAAATTTCATTCAGATGAATGGCAGAGATGCTAACTTTACATTTTTCTATATTGAAGAAATGTTCCAATTTGAGTTATTTCTGCAAGTCGACTTACCACAATGCATCCATGCTTGCTGCCATTTTTCTGTCGCCATTTTTCATGCATGTAGCTAGCAAGCTACGTCAGAAGATGATGTCCCCATTCTTTAGCCTGCAAAGCTTTGATTGGTCAGTCATCAATTAGTACAACACCACACCTATTTGATTCGCTGAACAAATCCGAGATGTGGACGGTGATTCAGAGGCCTGGAATCAGGTTACCACTGTCTCATTTCCCAATCCCATTTACCACATTTGCCCCCCAGATTGGCACTATACCCCGACTCCACCTTCTGTGTCTGTGTGACACATCTGGTGTGTCCTTCGGTTGTAACTTATTGCGCATCAAATAGCGCGATGCTCCGCAACGTGGCGGGCGTGTGTTGCAGTTAACATTTAATCCCCAGTTAACGTGGCTACTACATGTACGCACAAAGTCTGACACGGTACTAAAAGACTAAATAAGTATGTAAATGAATATAAAAGTGAATTAAGTCTTAACTGGTTACATGGTTGATTAACAGACTGTATAGTGGATCACGTACTGTATGTTCAATAACATTTGACACCAACTACTGCTGCTGCTTCTTTTCAAATGTTCATACATAAGAGGCGGCTGTAGCTCAGGTGGTGGACTGGGTTGGCCATTAATTGCAGGAGTGGTGGATTGATCCCTGGGCTCAAGGACACTGTCCAAAGTGTCCTTGAGCAAGACACTAAACGCCAAATTGCGCCTGGTGAGCAGGCCAGCGCAGGGAAAAAAAGAATAGCAAGTCGCTTTGGACAAAATGCGTGCCAAAGGAATGTAGTGTGCTGATTCTATATATGATATACGTAGACAAATCTTCTCGCTCATACAAAATAATTTCTATCACAACAACATTATAATGAAGTATAGTCCTTTGAGCTGTGGTTAGATGAGTTTGGCTCTGGTTTCTTGCTGCGTGTTGCCTCGTCGATTCTCCGTGTGCTCAGATTCATGATGTGGGAGTCGCGAATAAGCTTCCTTCTTGTTCAGCTACGCTGAAGCTGCAGAGAGGAGGAAGAAGAACAATTTGCAATTTTAGTTAATTTGCCTAAAGTGGAATCTGACATGTTTATTTTGCAGCTGAAAACTGTGGATTTACTTCACTGTCATTGTGGAGTTCCTCAGGGAATGCAGAACGTCTTAGGAATTGTAGGAGATTTCTGTAATGAATCTGTAACAACACAAAGTGAAGAACTCTGAAACCGATGCCATATACAACAAGTGAAAAATGAAATTGTGTATTCCCTACATGTCTACAATCCCTCCAGCAACTGCACAAGGCTGTTAACATGTAAGTTAACTACAAGATGCTGGCATTGATCGTAACTTTACGACCACGAGACCAAAGTTACATAGGTCACGTAATGATAACTCAAGCTGATGAAGACCTTGAGATGCAGTTGAAAGCTCCTGGAAACACTAGTAAGTGGAGTTGACATGGTTTCAACATTTTAATGTCTAACTATTAGAACATACATTTTCTTCTCGGATCAAATGCTAATATTAGTTTGTTAAGCATCGGCCCACATTTAATATTTAACATTTAGCACTTGTTTAGCCTGTAAGCATATTAGCATGCATACATTTAGCATAGGTACATGCTAACATTTATTATGTTAGTGCGACATGCTAACAGGTGCGTTACCATGTTAAACTTTAGTATAAAATCATGTCATCTTTGATTTTACATGGTTTCTATGGCATGTATGTTACTTTTCACCAGCGTTAAAATTGTTTTCTTTTTTCTGACTTATAAGTTGCAAAGATTTCCTACCATCCATATTTACAAAATTCTCCCCATAACGAATTTTAGGAATTCTCCCAGGTTCCATCAAATAGCCGTCCATTTTTAGAGCTATCTTTATCATGAAGTGCAGTGTTGAATAAGTAAGTAAGAAATTTTGACCTGTTGCGGTAGCGCTACACTCTGTACTCCAAATTTCACGGCAATCTATCCAGTAGTTGTCGAGATATTTCAGTCTTGACCAATGTGTTGGATTGTCACACTGACTGACATTTCCACTTTTAGAGCCCCGCCCCTTGTGTGTCTAAAAATACAATTTCCTCGCTTAATACTAAACAACATAAAAAATGGTAGAAACAGGTTTGTATGAGTCTAACTGTTATTGCTACCTTACCTGGACTGGATCATTTTTATCAGAAAACATTTGGAGAAGCAGAGAAAATGTTGGTAATTTCAGTGGAACTTCATTTTTCAGAAACAGGTGAGTGATCTCAGATCGATTCAGTGTCCCACTGAAGGTGAGGTCAAGAGCTGCCACCTCGTCCTCTGCTGATCTCAGAGAGGAGAGCTGCCAATCAGACAGCTCCTCTCTGACAGCCGAGGAGAGCTCGGCCTTATCTCCGTCCTCAGACACACCTTTCTGCGAGAAAAAAAAAAGTGAGTTTATCTTCAGTGTAACAACACTATGAAGCCGTGGATCATAGAGCTGGATGATGATGTAGCACAGAAGACCCAAAGAAGGTCAGGTCTATTTTGCTTTGTATTCATTAGGAAACAATCACTTTATTTTATTCCTTAAATGCATCTTAAAGTTTTCATTAAGATGGGATGTGCTTGGAACTGGAAGCCTGAGTAAAGTGAAGCTGTAAAGTTTCCTATGTTCCTCATCTTTTACAGTTTTAAGAACTTAATTTAAGGTTTATTTCAGTAGCCTGGCCCCTGATCTTGTAAATCAAAGGGAATCTGAGGGATTAAATTCAAAGATTTAGGGAAGCCTGAGTTTTTTTAATGAAATTTTGTGTGCTAGTGATTGTTTCTGGCATTTGTTTAACACCAAGCATAATCACTTATGCATGGCATTTTATTCTGCTTTAGTTCTGTAGCCATTCCTGCTACATATTCTGCTTTTTTTGTAAAACAATTATCAAAATGTATCTTCAATTCTAAGAGTATATCTTCTTCATTATACACAGGATTTTGGCCTTAATGTTCCCAGTAAAAAGAAAAAAGAAAAAGAGAGAGATTACAGCTCTACTTCTCCTTGGTGTACGACCTTCAAAAGGTCAGAATCTGGATATATTGGCTTATTTCTACATTATGAGTGATAATTCATTCACAATTTTACTGTAATTAAGTGTTATTGAAAGCTGTATTTTTAAGGTTATTTTTTCCAGAATAACCTGTTCTGTTGTGCCCAGTACTTCAGCTGCTCTGGGTTCAGAGCTGTGGCGAGTCTTTGGGTGAATGTAGGACCTGGAGCGATCACCAGAGGGCGCTGTCACACACAGCCTGTGAGGAACCTGCAGGGAAGTAAAGTCTCCGTATACATGTACAGTATTTCTGTGTTTACACTGTCCTAGAACAACAGCACAGGTAAGATTAAGTACATTTACTCCATAAGTACAGTTCTGAAGTTCTACTTTCCCTCCACTACATTTCAGAGACAAATATTGTGCTTTTTTCTCGACTACTAGAGTTACTGCTTACTCCACATATTCCACATTTAGATGTAAAACATGAAATTAATATTTGTCGGGTCAAAATATTTCCGCCTATCCTTTCTTCTTAATTTCCTTTTTTGAGGTTCTGCTACTTTAGTGAAATACTTCAGTTTGTTACACTTCATGACATTTGAGGAAAATATTATACTTTTTTTCTTTGAGCTTTTGCTGGGTGAAACTCTTCCTTTGTTTCATGTCTTCTCTTCTTTACTCCCTTTTATATCTAAAAGCATAACAGCTCCCCAAACGTTTACTTTAAATTCTGGTGCATTTCATAGCTTGTCTGCTTCTAAAAATAGGCAGCAGCAGAGTAAGCAGTTTATAAAATGTATAGATGAACTTTTATGTGTACAAGACTATTTTTTACTGCTACTTTTTGTTCAGTACAGGATTTGAGAAGCAGACCTGGTTGATCACAGCCCAAAGTTCAGAGTCCACTCTGTTCTGGACCCGTCTGTGAGGCCTGGACAACATCACATCTCGTCTTTCTGGAGGTTTCTCGAAATAATTTTCCACTGGAGGATTTTCTTCTTTCTTTGACGCGTCTCCGGCATCTCTGTTTGGGGAAAAACCCGTGAAGGTAATGTGAGATTTTGTACCTCTGTGAGGAGTTTGACACAAGAGAGCTGCAACCTTTGAAAATGAAACTTTAATGCACACAAACAATGACAAGAAAATCTCCCATATAAACTTCAGTGGGATGTTTTCTGTCATAGTCACTAAAAATTGATTTGATGAAACAATAGGTGTAATTAATGATGGCATTAAACAAATTCACACGTTTTGTTCATGAGATTATGAGCATCATTTTTGCACTTTAAATGAGTAGTCATCAGTCAACAATCGGACAAAGTATCTTGAATCTAAATGCCTGCATGTCGTAATAATAATAATAAGAAGCAGCAGAAGAACAGGAGGAAGAAGAAGGAATTTCCTTTTTGTAGACTTTTCAAAACAACAGTAACAAAGTGCCTCATGCAGCAAAAATGAAGAAAAGAATATGGACATACAAGGGACAATAATAAACAGAACACAAGATAAAATACAAGGAACAAAAAGTAAAATAAAAATCAAGAACTTACTGTATGTAGGCATCATTTTGTGGGTTAAATGTCTTTATTGGTTAAACTTTGACCTGTAGCATGTGACATTGTGAGAGTAACTTTAGCCTTCTTATTGTACTCACTCTCGCGGCTCCTCAATAAACTGCTTGACTTGTTTGCTGCCGATGATCTTGACAACAAGTCTGGGGATTGTGTTCGCTCCAGACGTGTTCTTCTGAGCCATGATGGCGGTGATGTGATCGGGGTTCCCTGGAGAAAGAGAACAAAGAGCAGGCGAGGCATCAGTCACACAGCTGATCGAGGGCTGCGTGGCTCAAACCTTTATTAAAGTGATAGCCATTCAAGTAAAGCACAACATAAAAATCAGTTTTCTCACACATTTCATATACACAGATGTATAATGATCCTTTACTTACATGTACAATCATTCCATTTCCAATTTCCAATTTTTACCTATTTCCAGTTTACTGTGAGTGGATCTTCCGAGTTTCTTGTGCTGTGTCTGAAAAGCAGTTACCTGAGGTGTCGGGCTTCCTGTTTGCTCTTTCTGCACCATGGTTACCCCTCTGTTCCCACCCCTGAGCTGCAATACTCGACACCCTACAGCACCCTGCAGAGGACTGGGAGTCACTTCAGCACACACGCACTTGTGATTTATGAGTGTGTGTTTTGCATTTTGAGGCTGCTGGCATTATTAAAATGTGTGTAAAGGTAGAGGAGAGAAGTGGCCAGCAGGTAAAGGTGAAACCAAATGCCAGATGAAGAAGTGTGACATTCATTTTAGCACCATTCACCGTTTTGTTTCCTTTCCATCTGCACAGCTTGTGTCTGATGTGTGTATCAGGCTGCAGCTAAGTATTAGCAGTCAACTGTAGGACTACCCAAGTATCAAAAGCTTTAAACTCATTGTGAAGAGTGGTCCCTTTTGGTGCTAAATTATCACCTTAATGTATCCAGAATGAAAATCCCTGAAACAGGTTGTAAATGGGTTTTCTACCCCGAATTTTACAAGGATGGCTTTATATGCTCCCCTACAGGCAGAAAACTCCTAAAACTTCTTGCACAAATGTCTGAATGTCCGACATTAACACTAAAACAAGGCTGATTTACAGATATTTGACTAAGCCTTTAGCTTAGCTTAAGTCTGTAGCCATGCTAGCTGCTCTGTGAGGCTGTGCTTTGATCGAAATGCAAGCGTCATTTCATTTGTAAGTTCTCTTTTTATTGCCATTTAAATATCAAATAATTAATAATTTTTATTTATTTATTTATTCATAGATTAATAAATTAATTTGTAAATACATTTATTAATGTCTATTTTTATTGCACAATTAGTTGTTAAATCATTGAAATTCTTAATTACTATTTCCGTCACACTTCAGGCACAGATCAACATTATCATTCATCATTTGGAGTCGTACTTTTGTCCGCTTGATAAATGTCCAATAGTCACGTTCCCAGTTTGATCTCCACCAACTCCTGAGAAAAATATCAAACCTTATTTGGTTCATTGTCAATCCAAAAATATATTGATTAGTGGAGTTTTGAGTACAGTACTTAAGTAATGTACATACTGTTATTCCTTTCCACCTCTGTCCAGCTGTCCAACTCTTCTCTTTATATGCCTCTGGCCAACAATTAACAAGGGAATCAACTGGTTGAAGTTCACTTTAATTTTGCAAAATCATTAATTGGAAAGATTTTCCTAATTAAATTTCCAGAAGCGATAAGGAAACAGCTTTGATAAGAGGCCTGAGCGGAGACAGAGGGCCTAATTACATTAATTACTCTATACCTGGAGGAGAAATCTGAGTCAATACATTCTGCAGCCCTCTAATCTTTTCATAGTATAAAGCAGGAGGTGGACCAGTGTAGGCTTTAGCCCGAGCCTGGCACACTGCCAGGTACAGCCACTGGAGCTCGGCCTCTCTCCGTTTGATTTACAGGAATTAAGTTATTAAACGGTCTTAATAAGTGTGCAAATGGGCGCTCATTCTTCATGGCATTGTCAGTCCCTCCACGTCACAGACGTCTTTAAATGTCCTGTCGCGGCTCAAGTGTGAAAGTCAAACACAAAGTCCAGATCTTTACTGATCAAACGAGCAGCAACAAAACAGCTGTAGGACGTTTGCTGCTGCGGGGAGAGAGGCGCCGACGCCAAACCGAGAGGGTGTTTACAGACGGAAGAATCCTCAAAGGCCCATCTGGTGCTTCTATGAAATGATGTCCACTGTGTCTGAGCTCACATGCTGCTCAGTCATATCAACAGCAGTCCAGGGAAGCAGCAGCACAAAGAATCACAATGAACTGCTTTTATTTTTTTTACATGGCAATTCCTTATTTCATTAATATTTAAAATGCACTTTGGTGTAAAAATGAACAGCACAGTGGTATTTCACACTGTGCAACCGGCAAACAAACTTCAAATGTAGGGATGTAAATCCACGGTTCGGGATGTACGTCGGATTTTGGGGTCACGGTTTTATGCGTTTTCGGTTCAGTGGGGAAAACTAAAACATGTAGAAAATAATATTTTTGTCATTTATTTTGAGAAATGTAAACATCCACCAGGGGCTCATTGGCCATAATTCTTACTGTAACAGTTACGGCACTCAAATACTGGTATATTGTCAATAAGAAAAAATAAATAGTAACGCTCCTTCGTAAGACTCTGGCCTGTTATACAGGTCAGGTGTTCCAGCTGAGGTTAATTGAGATGTGTTTGTGTCTGTTTGTCTCTGGCAGAGTGGTTTGTGTGTATTTGTTATTTTGCTCAAGTATCTTTGTATTTATTTGCAAAGAGGTGAAGTAGGTAGGCAGAGGTAGGAGTAGAAAGGAGTAGGTGAGGAGGTGCAGAAAGACAGACAGATAGGCTCCCAAAATTGCGCGAGAGGTTCTGGATCTCAAACTCCATAACCGGTATCCTGAAGGGTTCAACCAGCAAAGAAAAATACGTAATCAAAAGAAGAGCTGACAGCTTCAGGATAAAGGTTAAGGATTGATGCCATATGGACTAAAAACAATGATCATCTGCCTGGTAAAACTCCCAATAAATCTAATCTTTTGACATTTAAACACCAGATGGAGACCTGTACTACACGCAGGCGCAAGAAAAACAAGTCTGAGCACCAGAAGAAGAGAACAAAGTCTTGAGGAGTTTCATTCCAGTCATTTTGGTGAACTCTGTGGAGTCCCAGTGTGTGAGAGGCTGCCATCTCCCTGCCATCCACAGACCAATGGCCTTGTGAAGAAACTGAATGGCACGATACAGGAGTATTTTGCTGTTCCTAACAGAGCAACTTTATTAGACATATGAACCCAAATTCTCTCCTGCCTTGTCATGCCTGTATTTGAATTCTGCATTTTGAGAAACAAACTGGTGGCTTTAATCCTCCATGTTTGGCCTTCGGACCAAAATACAGCCCGTACTATTTGATGTTTGGGAAGGAGGCCAGGTATCCTACGGAGGTGCCAAAAGAAGTAAGATTGTCTAATGTTCTCGTCTTTTAAAATCTCTGTCTTCTACTTTCTAACTGTGATTTGTTTTTGTTTTTGGTCTGAATCTCAAACAGCTGTAACATGCTGCACGAACATGTTCGTTTCGAGCATACCCCCACCTTCATGCTTCATTTTATATAAAAAATACCTCGTTTTAATAGATTTTAACAAAGTTCAGGAGTTTGGAAAGGTTGTGAGTAGCTAAGCCTCTTTTCACACTTCATTTTCCACTTGAAAATCTGAGCACAGAACACATTAGCCTCAGCATTTAGACCCAGCGGTGATCTTAGGATCATTAACCAGGGCCTAAAGTAAATACCCTCTAGGGTCTCCAGTGAAACAAGTTCAGGTTTAACAGCTGCAGCTGTTTAGAAAAGAGCAGTTTCTGTGCGTGTGGGGTAAGTTTGGTAAGTTCTGATGAGCAGGATGATATGGAACACGGAGGTAAAATGTGCTCTGTTTAGTCACCTCTCTGTGTCTCACAGCTCCGACTGTCAGCCTCATTTATGCACTTGGCTGAGACGATCTTTTTGCACACAGCCCTTAATTGATTAGCAGCCCAATTAAAGAGCAGCGATGGGGGCCGAGGGTGGAGGAGAAGGTGACAGAATCACGGCACTCTCCTCTCCTCCTGAGTAATTCTTTTACCGAGGTTCTAAATCGGGTTTGCCTCTGACTGATAATGGATGTTGGGGCTATCTAAACATGCACCCAAAAGCCTGCTCAATCCCTCAGCTGAGATAAAGCAGACAAATTACACAGGGAGGAAAGTACACGGAATAAAAAAACAGAACAACTCCTGAAGGGTTTTATCAGAAGTTTTGGAGTGTTTATGTTTGTAGATGTGCTTGTAAGTGGCCTCCATCTTTGTCTGTGAATAAGTGTATGTGAGTTTTGGTAGACAAAAGGAGAAAATTGGAGATAAAATTCAGAATGATAAATTGATCGTTTAATGGGTTATCTCTGTCTCGTTAACCTTCGCCTGCGTGCAAATGATATGTTGGATTAAACAATGGGGTCCGGACATGGCAGGCACTACATCTCCTGACTGGCTGTGTGGAGAGACGCATTGATCAAAGCGTCACGTCCAGGATCTCCAACACTCCTGGTGTGCTCCGAGCCATCCATCACCAGTCCCTCCTCTGGCTCAGATGGCAGTGTCGTTTAATATTTTTATAAATGCCTTCTGCTCGACATACCTGCACAGGAAATATGGGACGTTATAATGTCCTTCAGCAGTCATGTTTGGGATGCCAAAGGACACAAAAACAGTGAAAGTCTGTAGCCACGCTTGAAAACTGAGGCTGTAATGTATGTTACACTAATTTGGTGGACAGATAAAAAATATGGAGATTTTCAGGCTCAGCTCAAAATCATCAGACTTGGTCCGACATTTAGCAGTAGAACCTGAACTTTGTCAGGCTCAGTTGTCCTTAAAGCTGAATTCTAACTTGTTAATGTTAGCATGGGATACATGGGTTAACATGCTGACGTTTATTAGCTTGCTAACATTCGCTTGTTACTGCTACCTCAAGTCCAAGATTTGTTTAGCAAGTGATGTAAGTCGTGAAAACACTTCTGAAAGACAACAGAAAAAATGGACATTGCCTTGTTCAAATGAAAAAAAAAAGCAGAAGAACTGTGTGTTATGTCTAGTAATGAAAAATAGTAAAACATTAGTGGCCTTGAAAGCACCCTAACGTGTACAGATCACATGTTAACATGTAACATTTAGCATGTTAGATCAGCGGTTCTCAAACCTTTTCTGTCGAGCCAAAAACAAGCCCAGATGAAAAATGCTCCATGGAAAAATGGAAGTTAAACTGTCTGAGTTATGAGACACAAGAGAAACAAGACTCTCCCGCTACACTGATTATTAAACCTGAGAGCAATAAGCTTCATCTTATTTCTGATTTGACAAGCATGTTTGCTTAATGAGCATTTCCTGTTTATCTTTTATTCCCTGTAGAAGCAGAGGAGGGATTTTCTGGCACAACTTCACCCACTTCCAAGATGCATAGAGAAGGTCAAAACTCCAGCAACACTTGCTGTCAGACCAACGTGTTTCTACTTGTGGCCTTCATAAGGGTCACCCAATCTTTCATTCCCTGTTACAAATCAGTCCAGGTCCAGGTCTTGTACTGTATATATGTGTGTAGGTGTCTGAACAAATCTTTCAAACCTGAAATCATGACAGCCACGCAAGCCATGCATTTTGGTTGGGTTGGCAAGCTGAGGCTACTTTGGTCTTTAGTTTAGTTAGAGTCATTAACTGAGGTGTTGGACAAGTGGTGGCGCTAGATATAAGGTGAGGCTATTACCAGAGTCATAAAGGATTCTTCTTGTGGGGGACATTAATGTCTCTACCAAAGTCCACAGCCATCCATCCAATAGATGTCAAGATATTTCACTTTAAAAGTGTTCGTGACTAAAAACCTCAAAGAATCTCATTCAGATGTTGAAGAAAAGAACAAAGATGCCTCTGATCATGGCCACATTATTGCATGTATGAAAATGAATTTGATCTGTACAATACAAACTTTAATTGCTATCAGAGGTTATATTAAACAAAAATTGATGGTTGCGATCAGCATCATCATTCGGAGAATAGAAGCTGCAGCTCTCATCCGTTTACAATCTCGGTCCTGACCTGGACAGAAATCATCCGATACAGCAGGAACTGAGCCTTCAGTGGCGGCTGCATGTCGCTGGAGGTCAAAGTGGAAATATATCCCTCAAGTGTTCATAAAGTGATATGTTTTGGTCAAATTTAAGTTAAAAAACATGTTTTAATGTCCAGAACTAGATTCTGAACTATCACTGAGTAGAATGAACTGACCCCATGTTCAGGCGAAGAGACAGAAAGCTAAACAATGAAATGTAATAAATCAAAGGCATGTATCAGTACCGGATTATAAATCTAGTTTTTTTTTTTGGCAGGCTGCAGCGTGGCCATGCCTCTCTATTAAGAAGGTGTCAAACGTGATAGGAGGGCTCTGCTCCGCCCTTCAGGGAGCTCGAGCAGCAGCGACACTCCACTCACACTGTTCCCCGTGTTAAAATGCAAATTGCTTTTTCCTGACCCTTCTGCAGTGGACAGGGAGGGCCTGGAGCTTTCAAAGTGACCTGCTTTTTTGCTTCAAAAGGCCGCACACTATGATGCAGCAGGCGCTGACAGGGCGAGACAGCTTAGTAGATAATATCGTCCATGGCAACAGAGCAGCCGGCAACCCAGACAAAAACACCAAAATATACTCCTACACAGCATATCTTTAACCCTGTGCAGTCTGAGGTCACTTTTGCAGTTTTGCTTTACATTCTCATGAAAACAGAATCATATTATTTACCTTTTAAGGTGGAAATAATGAGGTGGAAATGGAATTCGGTCAGTGACTTTAAGAGATCAAATTGTTGAGTTTGATCCTTAAAAGACCAAAATGAAGCCATAAATGTTTCTGTGCTTATGCTCTTCAGTCTGCACTTAAATTCATGTTCAGAGGTTTTAATATGTTATAGACCTTTCTGGCACTTTTCGACTCCACGTCAAACACGGGTGTAACTGATGTCATTAATCTTGGCTGCATTTCAGTCAGGTGTGTCAGCTCCAGTCTGAGGTTTATTTAAGTGTCCTGTTCCCTAGTTCCCAACTTGAAGGAAATTTCAGTCATCAAAACCCTTATGTGTAAATGTTACGTTATTATATCATCTTTCAAATTATTTAAACAGCGTTAAATCTTGTTTGTGGTAAAAATGTATGCCACAGTGTCAAGTCTTTTTTGATTCTGCCACTAGGAGTCGCCAAAGTCAGAAATTATTTTCTGAAGCACGTTCCACCTTTTGTTTTTAGGGGGAAATAAGTGGTGTTCTGTTCCCATGTTAATATAAAGTAAAAAAAAAACCCAGGCTTCACAGTGTGAAGAGCTTACCAGACATCATAGTGCTGTAATAACGTGCAGGATCAAACTGTATATCTGCAGACTAATCTCTAATAAAGTACCTCAGATGGATATAGCACAGCTTGCACAATGAAATATTAAAGTAACACAACATGTTAGTGGGGTGAGCCCAGAGGAAGGTTCACAGCAGACTGATGTAAATCTGGTCTGAATTTCTGGAGCTGACAGTCATCTACAGCGGAGGGCCTTTCTGGGCTTCTTGCGCTGCCTCTTATCTGTCTGCCGGAGGAAACCCAGGAGACAGACACATAGAATAAATGTGAGTGCTGAGTGAGTGTGTGTCTCCAAAGACTACTTCTGTGTAACTGCACAACAAAGCCATCCTCCGATGTTGCAGAGAAGAGTTGTAAAAGAGGAATGATGATGGAAAATCAGAATACAGTGAAATTCAAACAGGTGATACAGAGAGAGAATTTGCCACAGTCCTCTGTTAGGATACTGTCATTGTTTTATTGTGTTTTGCTCATGTATTTCTAATTGTCTCCTGACATCATTCAGTTCCCGATGCTCAACCGTGCTCTCCCAGTCTGTTAAATGTTTTTTTGCGTCATACTTGGGAAGACTGTAGAGTTTTTCTGCACAAAAAAAGGCTTTTTCCCCTAAGTGTCCAGAAAAACATATCTGATCTTCCTCAAAATATGGCTACGGGATTAACTTCCACATGCTTCACTTTGACGATCCCAAAACCACAAGTTAAGGAAAGATCGACATCATGGATAAAAGAAACAACTGCAGGCAATTTGAACTCAGCCTCCCTCTTTCATTCGTTCAACCACCTGCTTGAAAAGGTCAGTGTATCCAAAAGCCTGTTGATATCCAAGTCTTTCATAATGTTTAAAAGTAGGTGTGTTTCTCCTTCCCACCAGAAATGTGGGCCTTTCTTTTGTACCTTTCTTTTATCTCTACCCCAGCCTTGCAAACTGACCGTAAACAGTTAAGAGGCCGTGTGTCACGAACTGAGACACATCTTTCGAATGCGCTGTATACACGTCCAAAGAATGCTCCTAAAACCTGAATAATATCGGCATATCCCACATGTCTTAATCGGAAAATATTGCATTCTCCCTAATTCAGAATATCCAAACGGAATATGCTGTTTACATGACAATCTTCACATTCAGACCCAGGTTTTAAGAAAAAGTCGTTTAGCTGTGGAACAACACTTGACCACTCTGGACTTTGTTTCATCTCCCAATCAATTAGCTCC
This sequence comes from Maccullochella peelii, assembly GCA_002120245.1. NCBI lineage: Eukaryota > Metazoa > Chordata > Actinopteri > Centrarchiformes > Percichthyidae > Maccullochella > Maccullochella peelii. The sequence continues at coordinate 44,276 of LKNJ01002107.1, read as the reverse complement.
TTCTGGCCATCCAGCTCAGAGCAGAAAAGGCTGCAGAAGAGAATATTTATCTGCTGTCAGGGTGGATGTCAGGCGACAGGACAACAAACGGCAGCCGTGTGTACTCTGAGCGTTCCAGCAGAGCCTGCTGGTTTGTCGGAGGCACAGCTCAGGGAAAAAGGTTAATAAGGACTCCTCTTTACTGGAGAGACAGCGCCGTCACTTTGCCAGCGAGGGAGCCTCGAACGGGCCTCTGCCACATGCAGCGCCGGAATATTTTAGAATATTAATTGCACACTTAGTATGCCGTTGTCATATGGCTTTTATTAGTATTCCATCAACTCAATGAGGCGTGAAAGGGCCAGATGCTGTGTCCTCATCTATCCCACATATATTCCCCCATATATTCTTGTCTGTTGTCAGTTATCAGTGCAGTGAGTGTCAGTCTGCTCATCACTTCAGCGATCTGATGTCATGTATTTATTAATTGGACCAGTGAGTTTAAAAATGGATTAATAAGACTCAGGTTAGATCTGCATTATCATCATGTGTAGAGAAAGTACCCTGCACTTCTCATTGTTGTCAACACACAAACACACAGGACACTGTTGACCCATATTATCTGGAGACTCACCCTCACATCATCTATTCTGCACCTAACCACAAATCTTACCCTAACCTTAACTTGATCAAAATTTTGAAAGAAAAAGAAAACATATTAAACAAATTTCCACCACGCACCTCCACCCTCCTTGAACCTGAAACAAGGCTGAACCCCTGAATTAAAAAAAAGGAGATTATGGTGCAACCAGAGTTAAAGAAAAAGCTAATCTAATCCACTCACAAGCAAGATGCATACACAGAAAGAAATGTGTCTAAGATTCTTTACATTAATTAACACATCAATTCAGGCATATGCACCATTTAAATAGCCTGACATCAGTTCACTTTTGATTTCCAAGGGTACGTTATCAACGGGCGCGGACCAAAATGCCTCTGGACACAACTGGATAGACCTACAACCAATCAGAGCAACGAAGCGTGTGACGTAGCGCTGAGTGAATCCTGTCAGAAGTACGGCAAACATGTCTTTCTTATGAACAAAAGCTTTAAGTGCAGCTGTTTGTTCTTCTTTTAGAGAAAATATACCGTCCAGTTTGTTTAATACTGATAGCAGATTCAGAACGTTCCACATCAGCGGCAGCCATCTTGCTTGTATACGAAAATGCCCCAACGGCGCTCCTCTGTTCAGTCATCGTATCAAACCCGCCTCATATTAGATAAACGGTTGTGATTGGCCCGACCCGGGCCAGGTCGGCTGGAGATCTGTCTGAATGGGAGGGGGACCAGACGCATCTGCCAGAGCCCAAAATGTATGACTGCACAGGTACCCGCCAACAAACATGTACGAACACCTCAACTTATGTGGACACACAATGTAGTCTAAACAGAACTGTGTGTGCGTCCGCTTGGATTGCTGCTGTAGAATGAATGAATGAATGAATGAACAAATTCAGACACATCTTCATTTCTGTTTCGTACCTTATTCCTTTGCTCTTTACATCCAGAGTCACAGCACTTACTGTTTAATTATCTCGGCTTGCTCCCATATTAGCTCTTTTTAGCCCTCCATTTTTTATTTTGTGAAAGAGGATCGTATTTTGTGTGGTAGAAGTTATTATCTTGTAGGAATAAGACTCATATATTGTGCGAACAAGTTATCTTGTTAGAACAAGATCTGTATGTTCTGCCAGCAAGATCTCTATCACCTTGTTCCCACTATAAACAGATCTTCTTCTCATGAATTCTCATTTATTCTCATGGGATAAACAAATATCTTGCTGGGACTTTGGGGGTTCCTGCTCCTGTTTATTTATGTTGGTTTATAGGTCATTTTTTACATGATGACTTGTGTGTAGATGCTTGTTTGTGCTTTGACATCTTGTTTAATGACTGTTTCCAAACCAATTTCCTGAAGTTGACATGCTGATGTTCTCTGGCTGTGTAATCATGTAAAAGAGGCATTCATTTACAACGTTTTGTTCACTTCTGCACCCCAGCACTAGTGATTTACCTCAGTGGAAGTGACTTTTACGACTGTGTTGGAGGTGAGAGTCAATGAAGCACATGAGCGGAGGTCTTCCATAACATTATAACTCTCTTTTACTGCACTCCAGAGCTGTGAGCTGGTGGCTGAGAGCCAGGCAGGAGGAGCAGCGCCTCCATTTCTCCTTAAGCACTGTCAGCATCACAAGACTGCTCACCTTCCTTGGAAGAGCTGATAGCCATCAGGAGCACTTTTTTTATCAGGTGCTTCCCCTCTGATATCCACACTCAACATTTCTCTAAATAAGAAAAATTGCTTTTTGTCCTTTGCTTTTTGAACCTGTTCATGGTAAAAAAAATGATACCTGCTAAACATCAGCATGTTAGCGTGGTGACGTTAGCATTTCGCTCAAAGCGAATAAAAAAGTCCCTCAAAATGGCGTTCTAAGAACTACGATCGTTCCCAGTTCTTGCAGTGCGAACACAATAAAGGGGGAGGGGGGGTTCCTCCGGTCCTTATGTTTTTTTGTTTGTTTCCATATAAATTTGTTAGTAAACCACATAAAACATTTCTACATATAATGGCTTTAAAAAGAAAAAGAATCTTTCAAAATAAAAGTGAATCTCAAAACAAAAGCTGAGACAGAGCATGTCACAAGCTGTCTTTACTTAACTTTTTCCAGCTGTTTTTTATTTGTTTTATAGCCCTTTCCACTTCCATACTGCACACACACACACACACACACACACACACACACACACACACACAGCGATGGTGATAGTCCCTCAGTTCATTAGAGTTTAGATTGGAATCTGTGGCGGTGTTGGTTGTGGCGGCTGTACTTTGTCCCCTGTAGAATTGGAGAGGAGCAAAATTGAAACCGCAACCTTTGGACAAGCAGACATTTAAGGCCTTGTCAGAGTGAGATAGGGCTCCCCGGCCCTGCCAAACCCCGACGGCTGACTCCATCACTCTCAGTATCCTCTCACTTACTCCCAGCAGCCTCCCCTTTGAAACAAAAGGAGATGTGGAGAACAGATAGCCGGTCAGAGACAGCAGAGAGGTAGACATGTCTACAGACTTTGCCCTCCTTTTTCAAACTGAAACATTTAGGCTGTGCCATTTCATACAAAGTCAAAGGAAGGATTCAAGTCGTCATGGGTTCACTCAGGAGTAAAGGAATGAGGCAAAATTTGCAAATGTTTCAACTTGATCAAATAGCTTGTGCTGATCAAACAATCTGCAGAGGTGAAACTGCGGGAAAATAACAGAACTGGAGTTCTTGGTAAAGTTTAAATTAGTCAGAATCTGAGCTATATCGAGTTGTTTATTTGACAGGTGTGTAAAGGCCTTCATTTGTCTAATTTGTCTCCTTCTTTGTACTATGTCCCAAAAGCTGTGCTCAAATAGTCATCTATTTTTTGTAAAAGTGTGTCTGTTGTCAGTTTAACTCGTGCTTTGGTTATTTTCACCAGTGAAACACGACAACACACTGTGAGAGACAGGTGTTGCTGCTATAGTTACCTGCAGTGCAATGACCGTCACTATGTTTGATGGTGTCTCGATATTGACGTCTACCAGCCAATCCGACACTAATATTTTCCAAGCCCATGGTAAAACACCAGTAATAGTTTGGCATCCCAAGGTAATGATTCAAATATTATCACAAGCAAATGAAATTACCAATGTGGTCACAGTAAAAACAGTTTACTATCTCAAAATAACAAGAAAATTAAGTCCTGGTCTTGAAATACTGGGCCTAAAAAGAAAAGATTAGCCACCACTGCCACGCTCAGCTTTTATATGTTACAAAATATCATCTCATGGCATCATTTCACTCAGCTAACAGAGATAATTACCTTCCACCTTTCAGTGGAGTCATCGGCTCATTTTGGTGCATACAGTAGCTCTGCATTACCGCACACTAACACTGATGTACACAATAAGACACACACTGCATTGACTCAACACCAAATACATCAAATTAAGATGATAATTGTTGTTGGGTAGATCATTGCCATTTATGAGTCTGGCTCCAACGCGGCGGGAGAGATCCAATTTTAGTTATATTCCTGGTTGTGAGGTCAGTGACATTTTCATGCCAGCTGCCAGCTATTTCCATCAGTGTCACTATAATGACATTAAACCAATGTGATTGCTGTGAGTAAATCAACATTACTGAACATAATTTCTTACCGTCCTGACATCCTGTTCTGTGGGCACTCGCTGTTTCAGACCCTCCCATCGTTATGCTGCATCGGTTTGCAGAGATGAGACGGTAAATGGCAGGAGACGTATCGTGGCCTCAGAGGAGCTCACTGTTCACCTCGAGGGAACCCGGTCTGAAAGACATGCAACAACAACGACCACGGGAAGGTTAGGTGTTCATCCACATAAATCTAAACTACTGTGAGATTAAACTGGTACAATCACCACGGTTATATAACAGCTACACAAACAACAACAACAACAACAGTCCTTATCCTGCAGACACTGATGAATGGCATCATTATGGAGAATGAGTTGGAGTCACATTGTGAACAAAATAAAATCCTTATCTTAAGATTAATTGAAAATGCATTGTCTGCTCCCTCCTTCAGCTCGCTTCTCTCCTCAAGATGATCCAGCAAAGTTATTGTCCCTCTCTCTCTAAACGCTTTCTTGACAGTTAATTTCATACGTGGGAATATTTGGTTGTAGCAGCGGGGTGCAGGCGTGACGAGGTCTCGACGAGTCCTCATACCTAAACAACGGGTCAGTGCCTTTCATAATGAACTATGAGTGTTTTGTGATCTGCTGTCCCAATGTTAAAGGTCTGGTTTAGTTCAGGCAACTGAAACTACTTGGCTGCTGGCTAAAGTTTTAATCCTTAAAACCTGCATTAGATCAAACACCTTTTTTGACACTATTTAAAGCAACATTGTGCAAGAACTGGTATTTTTTGCGACTTGGCGCCCCCTACAGTTTTCGGAGTGCAGTTCCCCCTCATGGACAGCTGTACACATGCATTTGTTGACAAGCTGAAGGATTTGGATTTGGTGGGTAAGGTAAAATAGTTGTATAATGTTGATTTAAGGCTGAAATCTTTTCAGTAATAACCATTCAATGTAATGACATCCTATAATTGTTACCGATGGAATCTGCCAGGCCTGCACAGGATTAAAATTTTGTACAAACGCAGCACGGACTCACAGAAAACATGGTGAAGCATAGTGTCTATAGCCATGCTAGCGGCTCAGTGAGACTGTAGACAGCAATACTTTGAGCTAAATGTTAATATGGGCATGTTAGCAGGTACAATGTTTACCATGAACACCATCTTAGTTTAGCATGTTAGCAAGCTAAGATGTGTTAATTGGCATTAAATACAAAGTACAACTGAGGCTGATGGGAATGGCATTAGTTTTTGGACACATTAAAACTTTTCACCTCATGGTGGCGCTAAATGAAAAGTTATGGGATCACCAAAGTCATTGGAATACATCATCTGGGAACCATGAACGTCTGAACCAAATCCCATCCCATCAAGTTCGATATTGAGATACTCACAGTTTGAGTGAAAACTTTGATCTGCTGGTGGCGCTAGAGGAAAAGTCAGGTGATCACCAGTAATTAGGATTAATCATCTGGGAACCATGAATGTCTGTCATGTAAATTTCATGGCGGACCGACCGACATTGCCATCCCTAGAGCCATGTTGCCCTGATGATGTCACCAGGGTTATCTTAGCTTGGGCTAGCAGACAACAAACTTACAGCAGGTCTGTGTTATGAACTGAGGCGTGGAGTTTAAAATAAGTGAGCATGTGCCAGGCAGGGAGGATCTAATGAAAAGACAGTATTAAGTTGCATTTTGGGAAATGTAGGATCCCGTGTTTTTGGAACTTGACCTCACTTTTGAAACAAGTTGATTTGTTTCAGAAAAAGGTAAATAATCCTTCATAGTAGGCAGATTGTTTAAGAAGTGTGAAATTCTGGGCCAGTGAGGGAAGGCTCCAATTTCCTCCTCATATATGATTTAATTAATTGCACCAATCCAAGCATGTGATTATTCACAGCACTGGGGGCTGTAGAACAGAGTAAGAGTTAGCAAGTGACCAAAGCCTACAGTCTGATCTACTGTAGACCTGCTAGTCTCTATGATACACTCACTCTGCTGGTTGAAAACCTCAGCCTAAATGTACTGAAGTGGTTCAGTATGATGTCCGTGTGGTGAGATCGGGGGAATCTCCCTCTCTAACTGAACCAGGGTCGGCCCTGTCTGTGCAAGCCCCGGCTCCTCCAGCTCACCATTTGTGATAATTAAATTTTCAGAGAGCAGAGTTTGTCTTTCTGACACGTCGAGGGGAAGCTGTGAAAAGACCATTTTCCCCGCGAGGACGTCTGAGGAGGGAAACCAGCAGAAACAAATGTGTTTCATCAGGGAAAAGACAGCCTGGAAAGGCTATTCAAAACAATTCCATTTGCAGCGGTTTCCATTATCACATCTGAGATGGAGGACACTGGGAGGGGAAGGAAAATAAATCTCTCCTAAAGCAAAACTGCATGAAGCAATACAGATATTCTGCACGAGAATTTTGACTTTTAAAAGGACAGCCTTTTTTATGGGCCCCAATCATTAGTTTCATACACTTTACTGATTTTAATTAGAGTTTATATGCTTATTTGTCTCATGTTTCTTCAGTTGGCATTTCCAATCACTGCATTGCATTTATTTTCATTCTCATGTAGTAAACTCAGTCTAAATTTGATTTCATACCTGTTGACATTAAGTAGAAAATTGCAAAGTCTCTATTAACAACAAGAGAAATGAGGGTTATCATGTCAAACTGAAATTCACTAACCGGTAATCAATTTTAAACTGGATCAACCCGACCACTGATGTCAGGGAAACCCCCCAACATGTTTCGCATGCAGCAGCAGCAGCAGCAGCAGAGCGGTGGACTGTTTAATGATTCATGACGGTGGCGACTAAAGAACCAGAGTGACTTTGCTGAGCGGGCTGAGACCGGTACCCTTGGAGTCCACTGGAAGGAGAGAGCACGAGGGGAATGCATTAATGCGGTATTGATCACAGTGACATTACTATCAGCCGAGATGAACAGAAAGGTCGCAGTCACTCACTCTGACTTTACCTTGTGTGTCCACCTCTCCGACACAGAGAGGAAAATATGCACCTAAAAACTGTCCGTTAGGCGAGTAAATAATATGCAGAATTAAAATGATTCCTGTGATCAAACTACATGCCTGAGTTCTGGTTTTGTGTCACACTATCAGTCCATGTTTCACCACCTCTGATATGATATTTTGGTGTCACGTTGTTTTTAATGGAGTGTATAGAGTCGTGCTTATTTTTATTCCTGCTGGAAAGACATAAAGGCGCATCATGTCTGCTCCTGTGAGCCTTATGAAACAATAATCGCTCATCCACTGGAGGAAAAAGCAAACTGTTGGTGCTTCAGATCAGTTATTCAACAGGAATAGTTTGGATCATTAGGCGTGCTGAGGGGGACTCCCTGTGCCAGATGTGCTGTGCCTCTGGTTCAGCTGTGGGACAGACACATCCGAACACTAACTCACACACTGACAGCATCGCTTTATTGCTCATCACTGAGAGTAATTAGCTCTGCTGTCCTGGAAAACCATCTGGGAATTCATTCAGGAAAAAGGGTGAATCCCCATTAATGTTCAGGTAAAAACCTGTTTCTGCCTGGTGTCGTGCTCGAGGTGACGACAGCACCAGAATACGAAACTACATGGGCAGGCCCCTGCTTACATTTCAGACCTCATAACCCCCTGTTCTACCTCCAGGTCCTAACCTGGGACTCCTGGCAGTCCCACGGTCTAGGCTGAAGAAGAGAGGCGACCGAGCCTTTTCTGTTGCTGTTGTCCCTAGACTATGGAATAGCATCCCACTCTCTGTCAGAGCTGCCCCCTGCATTGCGTTGTTTAAGTCCAGGCTCAAAACACACTTTTATTCCTTGGCTTTCAGTATGATATGGTGCCGGTATTTTTTTCAGTGTGTATTATGTTTGTGGGTTGCTCATTGTATTTTACTTGTATTTGTATTTTATAGTGTGTTTTTCGATGCAAATTACCTGTACAGCACTTTGGTCAACGTGTGTTGTTTTAAAATGTGCTTTATAAATAAATTTGACTTGACTTGAAAGTTTCCCTACACTATTTGAAGCCAGTGGTGGAAAAAAATGGATAGTGGTTCCCTTGCTATGGAAATTAATACTGAGGGATATCTGTACTTTCAGATTTTTTAGGGCTGGTAACAGAGTTCTTCACACCAGAAAGTCTTATTAATCATTTCAACCCTCAGACCTTCATCAGGTAGATTTCATATATTTCTTTTCATTATCAAAGTTGTTTGTTTTTTGGTACAAATTTAACTTCCAGAGCCCCACATTTGATGAAATAAAACATTACAGCTACAGCCTGAGCTAAAAACAGACTAATGATCTTTAATTGCTCTGTTATGCGGCCTTTCTTTGGTTTATTATATAATTTCATAATCACATTTTCATATATAACCACCTCAAAGTATTTTGTAAAGCTAGAAAGAACTAAAAGTATCTCAGAATACTTTCCCATAAATTTCGTGCAACCTCTTGGACAACAAGTCCCCCAACCTAAACAACTAAATATGGAATTAGTCATTGCTTATTATCTGTGTTGCATCACTCATTTTACATAACCTTTCTCTGCCAGAGAACTTGCTCCAGACATGAGACTGGAGTTGATGGTACTAATACGTTTCTTGAATTAACTGTGTTAACTTACTGTCCCATTAGCAACTGAGCTAGTGTTAGCTCGTTAGCAAGGTAAGTGTTAGTTACTTTGCTAACTGTTAGTGACTGATTAGCCATTTGAGTAGTCACTAAGTCAGCAGCACCACCGATTTCGCGAAGACACACGCAAATAAACTTTGCTGTGCCACTCAGCCTTTGAGCTATTTTTTTGGTTGTTTTTGGTTATTTTCACATAAAAATACACCAGAAAGAACTGATTTTCATACAGATCTTTGGTCCCTGTGCATCCAAAAGCTTTCCTGTTTCCAAAAGGCGCAAAGCACTGCTGTTTACAATAAGCATCCCCTTCCAGTGAGGACAGCTCAGAAAATGCTTCACGTAGTACAAGGTTAAGAAAAATAAGCAAAATAACAAAATAACATGCAAAATAAGCAGCTAGGTATGTGCTAGAGTTAATAAAAGTAATGTTTTTTTGTGCTGCAACTCATGATGTTTAATAATTGAAATACAAAACTGTCTCAGGCTCAGTTATGGCCGATCTGTTGGTACTTTTCATCTGATCCCTCAGTGTGCAGCCGCTGCAGCTGGCATGAGGTCGAAGGTGTTGCAAAAGTTCAAAGGTGAACAGGGAGTTAGTCTTTGCCAAATGTCAGCTGGTTCTCCACATAAAAAGACCACCTGGCACAAGAATGTACTGAACTCTGAAATACCTCAGCTGAAAATGCTGCTTTCAGACTTCAAAGTGAATGACAACAAAAGGAAGCGTGACCTGAGTCAGACACATAAAAACAATCCACTAAACAGAGTTTTCATTCACTTCCTAAATTCATGCTCACCTTTCTTTTTCCATTTGAGATATTAAGATCATAATACAAACGGTGATGTCCATTTTTGAAATTAATCTCCTACTGAAAAGGGGATCTCTTCCATGTGATTAATGCAATGGAAATAGTTGCTGCTCGTCATATCAGAGGATAATGATCGTGGGAGTTAAATCCAGATTTTATGTCATCTGTCGCTGTTAAGACCCGACGTGCTGTCACAAAAGCACAAAGCGGTCTTTATGGACATGCTTACAGAATGTAATTCAGAATACAGGCATGGATATGAATTGATTTATATTTATAAAAGGTTTAACCCTCATCCTGTCATGGTTCTGTTAGTTGGTTTTCAGGTTCCTGTTTTATTTTGAAGTATTGTCTTGTGTTTCCAGTGTGTTCCTGCCCTCGTGTCTCTGTCCTTGATTGTTTTCACCTGCTGTCCTTTGCGCACCTGCCCCTGATTCCCTCGTTAGCCTTTTCCTATGTATACCTGTCCTTTTCTTTTGTTTTCTGTTGGTTCATTGCCTTTGCATTGGTTATTGTTAGTGTCAGTGTCATGTTCTCCGGTGTTTCCTGTGCTCCCTGTGCTCCCTGTGCTTCCTGTGCTCCCTGTGCTCCCTGTGCTCCCTGTGCTCCCTGTGCTCTCTGTGTTCTCTGTGTTCTCTGTGTGTTGGCCCTATGTTGGATTTATTTCTAGTGCTCCTGTGATTCCTCGTACCCGGACTTACCTTCTGGTTTGATTGCCTACCTGTGTTACCAGTAAGAGCCTAAATAAATTATTGGAACTACTTTGAGCCTCCTTTACTGTCTGCATTTTGGATCCTTCTCCTGCTGTTCCTGGCTACACTCATCCCTGACAGAACCCCTGACACATCCTACCGACTGGGGTACCCGCATCGTTTCTCACAGGTGCTTTATTCTATCATTCCAAATTTTCATGACTTTGTCAATCAGTTTGTTCCTAATGACTTCAAATCATTGTTTGGTTTTTTCAGGTGACATTAATTACACTAACTAATAATGTTTTGAGAAGAAATAAGTTCATTTTGCTTTGACGGTTGTTTCTTAAATTAGTTTATTGTTGGGATCCCAGTCAGTAGTCCTTGTATGTTAAATATGTTGGTAGGGTGAGGGAATTAATTCATGTCACTATATATTTACATTTGAGGAGAAGGAAGCTAGAGAGAGAGAGAGGAATGACACCAACAGTGTCTACTAAAAATTATGTTTATCTACTATTAACTGGCAACAGCATATACATTCTGAAGGAAACGACTATTTCTATTAGCATAATGAGGAAGTGTTGTTAATTAACGTATGTGGCAAAAATGAGCGTATCAGTAAAATGTTTAGACAGCGTATTTAATTTGATTTCCTCCAAATATCAGATCTTGTAATATAATATCCGCTCGTAGAGACCACAGCATTATTAAACATGGTCTGGTTTAATACAGATAAAGGCTTCAGTGACTTGAGACACAACGTGTTTATTATTTTACTGTAATTACGATCTTTCATTAACTTGTGCTTTTGTTGCCTAAACCCAACCACACAATGTAGTGCCTCATTCACTCAAAAAACATTGCCTCTGAACATGACACCCGCGTAATTGTGAAAACAATTTAATAATATATAAACGTAATTTCCAGGAGACAGGGTTGGGGCTGTACAAAGGCAAACATGCACGGGGGTCGTTTGTAGACATTCGATTGGCTGTTTTTATACTTATGTATGTATAATTTCTATAATCGTGCCACCGCCCAACAGGAGTTGCACGATGGGTTGTAGTTGAGATACGGAAGTTGTGAGCGTTGGTTCCTCTGTAAGCTTCTGCAACCTTTGGTTATCTTCTCTGCGTAGGTCCGCAGAGACATTTACCCATAACTTTGCCAAAGCCGAATACTAGAGTTTATATATGGAGTTGTGGATAATTAAGCAGATAAACTCTGTACAAACCAGGATGACTGAAGGGGGAAGTACAGACAGCGTGTTTTCTGTTTTGTGCAGACAGACAGACAGACAGCCAGTGCGGATATGGACTGAAAAATCCCTTGACAGAAAACAAAACCTATACAAAAAACCCAACACATAAAAATTGTCATCCAGAGCATTCTACCTTATTTCACTGTGATTTTGGTGTGTTTGTGCATTTCACCGTTGAAATTACAGAGCAGGCTTCAGTGTAAACATGAGTTGGGAGACAAATGTCCCTTTTGACCTACAGTTTGAAGAGGATGCTGTGGATTTGATGGAGGGCCTTAAAATAAATCAAGCCAATTTCATTTCATTGGTGGAAAATCAATATATTCCAGCATCCTATTTACCTGCAGAATATCCAGGGAGGAATGGAGTAGAAATTGAGAGTTATTGACAAGTCTGGTGAGGTTGACTATCAGACTATTTGATTTGGACAATATTCTTAATGTATACTGTTAAATGCTAAAATGCATTTCGCTAAAAGGCAACTCGATAAAATAGCTTACGCAATCATACTAAAACTTTATGAGCGCGTTGAATGTTGTGACGTCAACATTACCGTACGCATTAGCTTGGTGGCTGGCATGAGCTACTTGTCATAATATCAATAAATTAGGTCTCTACTGGATTAGTGTTGCAAAATGGCATGCAGTTAATGAAAAACTTATGCTGTGTGGCAGAAAAAATGCTGTATAATTCTGTGACATTGTGTTCCTCTTTTCCTCACTCTCTGATGTATCATCTGGTGTTTCCCCAGAAGTTATAGCAACTAGAGGGAGTAAAGGGTAAAAGGGATATGACGCCATTGACAGGCGACCAAATGAAACGCACCGTTACCTTGAATACATTTACAGATTTCTCTGGGTTTGAACATTGTTGGAAACATTTGGGATAATGTACAATGCAAGTACACAACTAGATAAAATATATATATATATATAAAAATAAAAAATCTCATAGGTCTAGTAGTTTTTAGACATTTGAATGTGTAAACGTTACATATACCTATTATGTGGGGTTTGTTGTCTACTGAAGCTTCTCCTCTGTCAAGACAGAATCGGTTCCCATGCTCATCTGCTGGTGCTGTTCATGTTTGCAAAAAAGTCTGTAGGAATTGACTTTGTCTGTCACTAAACAGCAACATTTATTTATTTTATCTTTAACTGGATACACTAGTTTTGTATATACAGTCTTGAAGTGATTCATAATGTATTCCTTGCAGTTTGTAGATTTGCAATTTTAAATCTTGTTCATACCCTGTCCAGGTGTAGATTAAATGTGTAACCTGTTTTTCATGAAACCAGTGCCACATGTGTTGAAGTAGTAAATTAAAACTGTATAAACAGCAGATGTAAGACGTTCCTTTCATGTAAAATGTCATGGCAAAGGGCAAAGGGTTGAGGATAAGGATCATGGAGCTGAAAGTGGATCCACTTCCTGAGACTCAGCCCACCTAAGGGTTGCTGAGGATCAGGCTCTGACATGAGACAGGGCGAGCGTGACCATGATGGTTTTAGGGAGAGAAAATGACTTTTCATCCACGCCGGCTGTGAGGGGCGACGAGTGACACGAGCTTAATTCAGCCTGCAGGATGGAGGGAGGGGACGGAGGATACAGAGAATGGATGAGCGAAGAGGTGGAATTGAGCATTTGTCTGGCTTGGGTCATATCTGATTAAAGAATATGAGTCTAGTATGAGGGGTAATTTTCATCAGGCAGCCAGATAAGCCAGAGCTGCACAGACCGAGATTCTTTGTTATTCAGCAGGACTCGATCACAGGCGTGTGTCCTCCGCTGCCGTCACAATCCCTGCTGATTAACACGGGAATAGAGAGGATGCTCTGTTCCAATTTCTCTCTCAATACCCCCCATTTCTTTTTGTCTTTTTTTTATTTTTTTTTTTCCCCCCTTTCAGTCTCCCTGGTGTCTCTCTTTATCATACAGAGTCTGGTCGGTGCTAGGGGGGGGACATTTTTGATAAATCGTTCCCTCAAACTTAGAATAATTACCTTAAATTGAAATGTGTGCTCAATGTAGCTAATTTTCTTCTCTCAATTTAGTCATTTGTACCCCTGAATCACTCAATTCTTTATCTCAAATTAATAATTTGTGTGCTACAATCAAATTACTAGGTAAGTTCCAGACCTCTGAATCCCATTCAACATTTTTTCAGTGATTTATATACAGCAGGTAAGTGTCGTTTCCCCGTAGGGTCAGGTGATATGACGGTATATACCATGCAACGTTAGAGAAGTGTCTACCGGTAGCGATTTGACAAGACCGTTTCCACCGCGGGAGCTATCCCTTAGGTCTTGTTCAGACTGCCAGCCCAAATCTGTTTTTTGGCATATCCAGATTGTGTCCACATTGATTTTAGAAAGTCTGGACAGCAGACTTTTGTGGCTTGGATCCAGGCCACATTCGGAGGTGGCTTGAAATGCAATTCCAATTGGATTTCTACAGATGTGTCTCAGTCCGGACGCTCTGGCTGCTCAAACTGGATTTCAATGTGTCTTTTGCGTCACTCGCAACGCGACACACAACGACGATGTCAAATCCAGAGTGATGGAAGTGCTTCAGAGCGGCTGTATACCTGTACACCAGACAAACTCAGCGACGGAGGAGTTCTGCACTGCGACAGCTGGTGGTGGTAATGCCCCTCTAGTTACCAAAAAAACATTTTTTAAACCATTTATTTGAATTTACAGAACAATTACTGTATGATTTTATAGATAGATAGATAGATAGATATTCTGTTACGGTGATATAAAAATATACCGTGATAGAAGAGTTTGGCCACATAGCCCACCCCTATTTCCCTGGTTGTAGAAACAATTAACCAATCAGAGCTTTGTAGGCAGGATTTAGAATGAAAACATAATTGTGTCAGAGTCGATAAAACAGTGATAGAAAAATTGCCATGAAGAAGAAGAAGCATAGATGAGATGGACTCACGTGCACATGTTGTAGTTAAACATACAGAAAAAAACGGTTCTTAACGCTAACGATTAGCCATGTTTTTCTGAGTGGCTCCCCCTTTTGTTTGTACTTTGTGTATGTATAGTACATGAACGACATAACAGGCATTCCAGCTGATGGTTTCACACTAATCCACTGATCAGCAGTTGGTGTTGGTAAGGCAACACAGGCAAGGACGAAGCAGACTGCAAACTAAAAAAAACATGAACGTAAACAATGCAAGTTTCAAGATATTCAGGAAATTGGCTTTGCAAACGTTTTATGCTTTTTTTTCTACAGTGTGTCTTTGCATGCAATAACAAAGTACTTTATATATGTAGTTTTATGCACAAATGTGTGGAAAGATAAACTTTCACAGTTAGCTGGTAACATTGTGCAGGAATATATCATCCTTTTCTAAATCCAAACGAATGAACTGAGCGTCTTGACTCCATCTTCTGGGTCTTGACTACAGCCCTGGTTTGAGCATTAGCAGTATGCCATTAGTGAGATAATCAACTACATCCTTGTCTTGGATTATCCCTTAAATATACCGCATGCACCTTTGTACATAGCTTATACTATGCTATGATATGTTGTATTGATTCTTACATTAATAAAAAGTTAGACACAGGCTCCTCTCTCTTCTATAAATATAATCTGCAGAGTTTTTTTAAAATCTTTCCTGAGCACAGCAGCCACACGTACACAAAGCCCCGGGGAGAAATTAACAAGCTTTTCAGGGGACTTATATTTTTGCATAAACCATTCTCATATTCCCAGTAGGTTATCAGACTAAAATATCTTCAGCAGCAAATATCTTGTAAGGAAATGCTCTGATAAGAAAGAGGAGTCCATTTTACTGTTTAAAGGACAAAGGAATGAACGTATGAGCAGCTTCATGGATGGCAGCTGCTTCTGCTTATCATGTTGTTGACAGAACAAGGTGTCAAATGCAACCTGGAACATGAAACATGCACACGAATATGTGAAATATATGGAAACAAACACCAACACTGGTCTTCCTTAGGCAAAAATGTGTGACTGGCAGGTTGAACCTAAAGGAGGGCTTCTTTCTATTGCATTTTTCATTGATATAACTACTCTTGTCAAAGCTCCACAGAGCATTGCAGTAAGAAACATCCTATCAGAGATCTTCTAATTCTATTGGTTGAGCTTTGTAGAGCTTGTTTAAATACATTTAAATCATTTGACCAGCTTTAGTGCAGTCTGTTGTGTGCTCAAGTAGTGTTTCATAGTGGAAGAAACCTGATTCTGTGTTTCCATCCACCCATTTTTATGCGCATTTTCATTTTGCGCGTACCTGAGTTGAAACGCAGAAAATATGAAAAGCTCTTGAAATATCGCAAAAAAGTTTTTACGCTTGGGTGAGATGGAAAATGATGTATTGATAAAAGCAAAATGCGACAAAATGCAACGGAAACAGACAGAATAAATAATGACGTACATGAAGGATGTGACTTTAGCGTCCACTGAAGAGAGACTGCAACGTTCCTCAAATGAATACATGAAACTAACAGAAATGTCAGTTTTCCATTGTGTTTTCTACATTGTTTTTCACCATTTGAGCTTCAACTGGTGCTCTTTAAATTACACCATCTTGTGCGCCCTCTTCTTCTGCAATGGTTTAATTGCACCCGACTGGAGAATTGGCACTACCTACTGCTTATCTTGATAAACCAACTCCTAATAATTGCATAACAGTAGCAGATGGAAACGGGCATTATAAAGTGCTCTGGGACATTTTGGACACCATGGTTGGCTTGTCTCTGCCCACTCCTCTCTTATTACCTTAGGTCGTAAAAGATCACAAGCTATGATCGGTCAGGGTTTAACATGTAGTAGTTTGACATGTCTCGGCCAATCACAGCACGTGACAGATACATTCATTTCATGTAGTCTGATCCTGGTTTATGGTGAATATGAACATAATTTAGAGTCAGTTTATGTCCGTGCTCGACTCGGTTGATTCTACATTGCACCTTTATCACATTTTATAATTGCGCCAGTGAACAAGCAAAGCTACAAGAACATGACATCCATTTTGAGACTGTTGATGGACAAAGTTGAAAATCTTCTTCAGTTCTGACAGCTGAACCTCTGAAGGCCACGGCGGCGTCCGCAGTGACTCACTGGATGCCATGATTGATTTAAGGGTCAGTGAGTCCAATACGTTTCCTGTGAGCTGATCTTTGAACGGCTGATGTGATCTTAATTGAGTCTAGTTCATCTTCCCAGGAAAAGGGAAGGAAGGGAGAAACACACAGTCTTCAGATCCTCAGAGGTACAGGGAATATCGCAAAGATAACTGACGGCACGCAGATCAAAACACAAGTGTGTTTAAATAGTTTTCCACTGGTACACTGTCTACACACAACACAATTAATTTTTCTTTTTACGTTTTCATTTGGTTCTTTTATTGTGAGTTGACAAAAGAAGCTACCTATTTTACACCTCCACAGAATCAAAAAGGTCCACCACTTTGGTTCAGACTGTAATATCTCAACACTATTGGATGGATTGTCATAAAATTCTGCACAGACAATCATGGTCTCCAGAGGAGGTATCCTAATGACTTTGGTGATCCCCTGATGTTTCCTCTAGCGCCACCATGAGGTTGACTTTTGTGGTTTTGAGTGAAATGTCTATGAAACTATTGGATGGATTGTCATGAAATTTGGTTCGGATATTCATGTTCCCCTCAGGATGAATTGTAACAACTTTAGTGATCCCATAACTTTTCATCTTCTGCTGTCATCAGATCAATAATTCAATTTGTGAAATACTTTCATTTATGACCGAATAACTGCAAACTAATAGCATTCCAGTCAGACTCAGCTGTAGCCTACTTCATGTTTAGTGCTAATTAGCAAACATGCTAAACTAAGATGATGAACGTAACTGAACATGGTAAACATTATCTCCTAAACCAAAGCAAATTCCTTGTATGTGAAAACCTACTTGGCAATTAATCCGATTCTGATTCTGATTAACATGTTAACATTGCCTTGCTGCTGACGCGTGCATTTAGCAAATGTGACAGTGGTGTATGCAGTCTTCGAAAAGGTTTTCTGTGGTGAAAAAGGGCCAGCTTACTGCATTGGAAGTCCACAATGTAGAAAGAAAGCCTAAGGTGGACATAACATTTGCCTCTCTTTTGAGACTTTTTTTTAACTTCATTTGAATCACAGAAATGAGGCAGAAATAAGCCACAAAAGGCTCGTAGGGGGAATAAATGGAAGACAAAATTTTGACATGTCCATAAATCTCAACAGCTCCTCTGTCCTACAAAGCACATTCCCTCCAGTGTACAGTTAATTGAGTTCATCTCGTCTTGACCCAAACAAAGATGACAGACAGACAATTAAGTGTTTCCGGTTGCCATCTTTGCTTGGGTCAAGGATTGGAGACCCACCTTAGGAAATGGGTTGAATATCTAATTTAGTGTGGGTCAGATGGAGTATCTTTTCATGCAGCGGAATATGAAAAATAACTGCATTTATCAATATATTATACATGATCAATCAAGTCACTGTCATGTGAAAGGGCTGCTCTCCAGTCCTGCTACTTTTTTCCTGCCAATCAGAGATTTGAGTTGCATTCTTGTCACTGTTTCTATGGATTTTCCCTCTCAGCTTTATTGATTTGGCTAAATTACTTTTTCATCAAAGCTGAATTAAAATGTTATTATTATTTCTTACTTTGTGCTAATTTCTATTTTTTACTAAGTCTTGTTTTAACCTTTGTGTAAGTTCCTAATGAGACTGTATCTGATTTAAATTGATCTATATTGAAAGAAAAGATCCTGTTTGGTCACTGAGCGCTACATCTCTATACCCTCTTACTCCACTGGGGCTCATTTTAAATCACATCGCCAGCAGTCATCGTTGGATTTGTTCATTCCTGAGCACAGAAACAACCCAGTGAGGTCTGAAACAGCAGCATACATGAACTCACCTCAGGCTGCAGAGTCTGATGAACATCGTCCCACTGAAGTTGACAGGAAGGGCGAACAAGTGGCTCCCAGTGTCCCTGCTCTCTCAGCCGGACATTTCAGCTCCGGACACCTCTGAGAGCAGCGGAGGAGGCGTCGTGACTCCTGCATGTGAGAGCCGTCTACTGTCACAGATTATTGGCTCCTTCATCCAACATTTACGCGCTTTTAAGGTCTTGAGGAGACATTATCTGGCACGTTTCTTTCCTTGGATGACACTGTAGGATGTTGTACTTTGCCACTGTATTGTTTCTATTTCACTTTTGGAAATAAACCAAAGATTGGACGCACAAAATTCCGCCTTTATTCGTGCGTAAAAGCCGTGCCGCCCGTCAATGAATGACGCGTTGTGCGTTTCGTCAATGAAAGCTGGGTAAGTTTTCAGAGCCACTGATGAGCTCCTATCAGACGGAAATTTGGCGACTGAGGGAACCTGTTGGATTATAAAAAACACAATCTGTTACTTTCAAGGACGACAAGTTTGGAGAGTCTGGTGTTTCTCATTCTGGTGCGTCTTCAGCGGATTTTTTACGCCTGTGTGACCCTGCATATTCAATCCTTCCTGTGATGATTGCATGGTAGAAACAATGTTTTTATGCAACACGAGTGCCATAAAGGACTGGAGCTATTTTCTGTCTCAGATATTGCCTCTGATGAATAAAACTACAGGCTTGGTAAACATGGACAAAGCGGAGGATGTGACGACCACCATGGTGACAGCTCTGCAGCCGGACAGCGCCATGAGCGCAAGTAACCCGCCTCTCAACTCCAACCATACCTCGGGCATGGAGCACGTCTTCCAGTACTCTTATTCGGAGAGTGACCTGCTGTACACGGACTACCGGACACCTGCAAGAGACTCCATCCCGCTGCCCAAAGCTGTTCTCTACCTGGTCATGGCAGCGCTGGTGGTGGTGGCGGTGGCGTATGCGATAGTTGGACACCTGGTCAAAGATGTGGTTAATGAGTTTATCGGTATGTGGCCCCTATTGTGTGTGTGTGTGTGTGTGTGTGTGCATACATTCCCACTTGGATTACTAAAAGGAACATGAAAATTGGGATTACTGTGAAGAAAAGGTGGTAAAAGTAGAAAACATTTTATTTAAACAGTTAATTAATATACACTTTTACATTTTTACATTGGAGTTACTTGAAATGAAATTGACTTTTTCCTAATTTTGTGTTTGGACCCCTGGAGCCCATTCAAGGACCCCTCCTGGATCCCACTTTGAGTCACTGTTTCAAGAAAAATGCTCAAATGAAACTGACAACACAGAATACAAACATCTTTATTAATAGATGAATTCAGTTATTTGGGGGCTCCCTGGAATAGCAACAGACAGGTTCTTTATTAATTGAATATGTTCAGTGACAGGTGTTTGGGTAAACTGCAACCAGTAAAATGTGTAGAGTATTTTGTCATCCCTTTCAAAAGAATCCCAAGTCCTTTTAATGCAGATGTCCAGTAAGCTCTACGCTCATATCAGCCGATGACCTTGTGAGGGACGCCCTGACAAACTACAATATCAGCAAGTGTCTGCATGAGAAATGGAGAGGAGCTCTGCTGTTTTTACATTTTTGAAGAGCGTCCTGTGAGCGATGCATAATGAATGACTGAATGAAACAATGAGTCTATTTTTAGGACACGTGTCTTCTCATAGTGCTGACTCGGCCTGATAGTGATAAGTGATTTAAAGCCAGATAGAAGATTTCACTCAGTAATGTTTCACCAGGGGGCAGATCAGGACAGAGGCACGTTAACTAAGCAGCTGCAGGGGGGGGCTGAACCACCAGGGGGCCCCCAAAAGGAAGGGAGCATGTACTCTCTGGATACATTTTGTTATTATAGTTCAAGCATTTAAAAGACGCCCTCCTTGAATTTTTTATCAGACCCAACAGTGCTGCAAAATCACCAACTAGCTTGTGGGAGAAATGTTGAGAGTGTGACCAAATATAAAATGCAAATTCTGGGATTTAGGAGCAGTATATCAAATGTGGGGGCACTACAACAAATTTTGGAGGCACTGATCCAAAATGTTGGGGTGCAACAATAACATTTGTTATTATGACAACAGTGTTGGGGGTCATTATTATACCATATAATTTGGGGTCATGACCAAAAATTTGGGGGCTGTTATACCAAACCACATTTGGACTTTGGTGCAATATAACAAATTATGGGATTGTGACAACAAATCTTTAGATGTTCAGGGTTGTACAACAAATGTTGAGGTTGCAACTACAAATTTCACAATTTGAGACTTGGGAACCAAAACTGGGGGTGGGAGTATTATAACAAATGTTTGCTTTTGTTTGCAGTTAACTATACAACAAACAAATTTGGGGGTGCTACAACAAATTTGGGGGCATTATACCAAGTTTTTGGACTTAAGTGCACTACAACAAATTTTGGGATCATGACAATAAGTTTTAGGGACATTTAATAATTATAATTTTCAGATTTGGGGGCATCACAATAAAATTTGGGGGGGTCATTATACAAAATTTGGTTGGGTTTTTTTGGAGGATCATGACCAACAACCTTGGGGGTGTAGTACCACATTTTTGGGGGATTTTGGGGTGCTATAATGAATTTTGGGGTTAAGACAACAATTTGGGGGAATATACCAAATTTTGGGATTTTAGGCACTATAAGGAATTTGGGGTTCATTGAGAAACAACACATTTTGGGGACCATGTGGACAGTTTTGAGGTGATAGAACAAATTTTGAGATTATGATTTATTTATATAGTTTTGGGGCTATGTAACAAACTCAGGGGTTGTCTTTTTAAGTAAAATTATACCATTGCCATGAAAAATACCTTCTAATGGGCTGATAAGTGTCTTAAACCCAGTTAACCCTAAATGCTGAACCTAATCCTAACCATGGGTTAAACCTTCACACACTAGCTTTTACCAGGGTTTTCAAGTCATTTGAATTGTAGTTCATTGTTGCTGTTCACATACATGAGGGCAGCTGCTAAAAGCTGAGAAAGGCTTGAGCCAGCCGTGCACTGGGGCATCTACATCACTGCCCACTGTGTCTAAGCTTTCTCTCTTTTCAGTCACATTATCACACTTGTCCACTCGTGCTTCTTGCTTTGTCTTTATCATTTCACAGGACACAGAGGGAGTCTGTGTGCAGAGTCACTAACATGCCGGTTCTCTTGCTCGCAGGTGGAGGCAGGTCGGTCGTTGCTGAAGGTGACTGCGGTGAAACCAGTGAACCAGGTAAAAAACAAAAAAACAAAGCTCACATGGGTCACAGTCTGCAGCACTTAGCTTTGCCACAGAGACATGCTGACCCCCTTCAACTGGTCAGCAGTGAGAGCTTATCTGTCTGTCTGCCTTCACCTCACCTGACCGTCCCACCTTCATATGAAAACTCACACGTACACATTTACACAAACACACAGGCGACGCAGTGTTGGGGCTCCTGGGCATTTTTGCTGAGGTGTAAATGTGGAGGATGTGTGTTTTCCTTCTCACCAGAGGGAGGCTGAAAAGACACTGTCTAGTTACTGGTAACAGCAAGATACTTCACTCTTGTGACATGGTGCAAGTTAAAAAAAAAAGCAAAACAGCCTGTTGTAGACATGTTTCGGCCCACATATGAAGAAAAAATGGTGGAAATGGAATAAATACAGAGAGCACACATTTATAAATTGTTTTTAAAGGATAATCTGGGCGATCTGGGAACATGTGCACACAGTTCTCCTGTGCAATGAGGGATTATTACATTACACTACAACATTTCAGGTGCGCTCACTTTCAGTTTTACCTGTTTACAGCCTGTCTGATCGTCTGACTGCTCGTCTCACTTGACTCGGTGGCCTTAATGGACTCAATGTTTTTTATTTGATCATTTTCAAGTCATTTAATATATTTTTATTGGGATATTTAATTCAATAAACCAACTAACTAACTAGAAATGTCGCAACTGCAGTCTCAGCAATTAATTTGATAAGTACAATGATATAACTGATAGAAACAAGAGCGAAATCTAAGTTGTAAGAAATCAGAATTATCCTTTAAAAACCTATTAGGTTCAGGTGTTATTATTATTATCATTAGTAGTAACAGCAGTAGTAGTGGTGGTGGTGGTCGTCTACAAGTAGAAGCAATAGCAGTAACAGCCATAGAAGCATTTAACATTTAAATCAACTGAACAAATAACAAATTATGATACAATTTGTTGTTGTGTTTTCCATCTTTATTGTAACCCAACTTAAAATCATATTTAGTTTCCTTTATAGATACCTGAAACTTTCTGAGAGGTAATTGTTTTATTTGCATCATCACTACAAACACAGCTGTGCTTTACGGTCTTATTTGTGACTTGGTGTTCGGTTCTAGGGAAGATTCAGGGCAATATTAACTGTAAATTAAAATATAGATTAAATTTTTTATTTTTTTACCAGAAAAACATAGTTTTCTAAACCTTTTTTGAGCCCTGAGTAGTGTCTGCAGGTATTCCTTTTGTGCTGCATACACCAACCGCCAGGAAGTGCGCCGGGCTTTGATGCCAATGTGACATAGAGGCCAAACTGAGACTTTGTCCCACAGACTTAGATTGAGAAAGAGACGTCTGTAAATCAGCGGATTTTTTTGAGGTAGCCACGTCTACTTCCCCGTACGAACACTTAAATAGCCTTTATTTAATTCACTGATAGCTGGATGCAGAGTTATAGAGTCACTGTCGTTCATGTGAGTGAGCCCGAGACCGAGCGGTTGGGAGGCGGGGCTAAAGGAAACGGTAGTGGTCTTCCTCTATGGGCCGCACGATTGCGAAGCTATGCGGAAGATCTGGGTAATTTTATTCCCAGAAGTCAAATTTTTTTGGCTTCATGCGCCACTGAGCAACTTTCATAGGAATGAACGGGGCCCAATAAAGTAGGGCAGCCTGTATGTAGCCTGAGAGGCTAGACACAGGGCAAAATTCTACATCACTCATTGCTGCTCATTAAGCTTACTGCTTTGAGTGCACAGTAATAATGGCACTCAGAACATTTTAATCAACTCAGATCTTTGCTCATGAGGACTAAAGCAGCTGGACAGTAAGAGAACAATGTTCAGAGAGACTTGAGTACAAAAATCAACCTGAAACTTTATAAGTGAGGGGGACCCCCCCGACACCCCCAGTGGAAATTACGCGCTTGTGGTCATGTATCAGGTCTGTGGGTCTGAGGAATCCCGTTCTGCCTTCTTCGTCTGCTCTTCACACTCAGGACTGTCAGCCTTAATCTCAGCTCCTCCTCAGACAGAACAATGATTGATGTGTCCCAATTCTAAAAGGCTCCACCACACATGATGGGGCTGCTGTGCGTCAGACATCTCCCCCAGAAACAATTTTATGGTGCTTTGCCTCTAATGGAATTACAGAGGCTGAACCCATCATACTTTCTGTCAGATGAAGTTTGCAGCCTTGTTCTGTGCACAGACTAAATACTCAGCTTGTTTGTTTTTGCCCCATGCATGAATGTTCCGGCATGTATGTGGTCGCGCCTCCTACCTCCGCTCCCCCGAGGCTGCATCTGTGAAGACTTGTTGTAAACTATGGTGGAGGTGGAGGAAACAGTCCTCAATTCCTTTATTTAAAGAAAACTAGTAACACCTCAGTCCTGCATTCAGGTTTTTACCTAAAAGTCAAAATGAAATAAGCATTAGCAGGAAAATTAAATTATTAGATCAGTAAGACATAGGCAGGAAAGAAAGAAGAACAGTATTTTGTGGTGTTTATGTTTACCTGCCCAATGACTGTTGATGAAAGTAGCTAGTAGCTTAATCTAAAACTGAAATTATTAGTCAATTGACAGATAATTGATTAATCATTTGAGTCACTTTCAAACAAAAATGTCAAACATTATTAGCTAATAATCACTTCCTAAATGTGAGTGTTTTGTGCTTTGTTTCATTGTGGGTGGAGTAACTTCGGGTTTTGCTGCCGCTGCTGGAAACACTGAGACTGAACCAGGGCTGCAGCTACCTTTGAGGACACTGAAGTTATGTTCCTGATATTTTGGGTGATGTGGAGGTTTTTGCAACCTGTGGAAAAAGTTTGCCAAAATAAGGATTAGTAACTACATCAACGTTTACAGTTTGAAAGTTTGGCTTCGGCTCTAGTATCACATATCCTGTGGTGTATATGGTCTTTTACTGTATTTTGTTTTGCTTTGGCTTAAAAGAATGCATGGGTATTGGTCATAAATACCACATTTGATTAAGAACATAAAATTAACATTGTAATAATTCACTCTTATCGTTGTTTTAGGCATACATCTTGTGTTTTGTGTGATATTTAAATTACAGTAAAATAGGCCCTTTAGTCACTTTTTTAAGAAATGCTTCTGGAAATGATCAAATAGTACAAGAAAGACCTATTGATTAAGGCAACTATAAATACAGCACTCAAGGACATACATTTCCGCTGGGGATGGGGGGCGGGAGAGATGTCCTCCTCACTTTTCAGAATCCTATTTTTGTCCCACTTTTATTGTTTCAGGTTGATTTTCTGAGCCTAAAGTCTCTAAACTTTTTATACCATGGGTTTTGCCTCCCAGGCAGTACAGGCTGCCCTACCTTAATGATAAAGTTTGTTGGGTCTGTATGCAGTGTGAGGGGAAGACCTTCAGACACTACTCAGGGCTTTAAGGGCACTACCAACTATATGTTTAGTATTATTTTACAGTTAATATTCTCCTAAAAACATGCTATAGAAGTGAATACAGTAAACCATGGTGCTCTGCAAATACAACATTATCTATTAGTCAGTACTAGGCATCTATACTCTATAAAGAAAATCTAAATATTTTAAGTATAGTGCATTAACAATACAAATCTCATCTCTCTAACTGAAACAATGATCTCCATCTGCACTGACTCCCAGAGTAACACCACTATTATCCCTCGTCTCTCTGCAGACTGGGTGTTCGGCTCTCGTCGAGCTACCAGCCGCAACAAGACTGAGATCAACTGCATCACCAACAACATGAACGAGATGAGCGAGTTGGGCGAGATGCCCCAGCTGGTGGAAATGAGCTACATATCCCTGAACCACACTAACTGCCTGAGCTCCAGCAACAGACCGGAGGAGACAGTGGTCACCATTGACGAGACGTTACAGCAGCGACCTCCGGACACTCACTCTGGGACTTAACCGTGTCCTTCTGACCTTCTCGGAGAAAAATGAAGCAGCGTATTTGTTTGCGTTTCTTGTTCAAGTGGATTTACAAGTCTGCCATGAATTGAAGCTCTATCCACTGTTTTATCACCTGCAGTTGGGCTGTAATACCTGTGTAATGTTGGGCCAGAGGGGACTTTGACTTGTCAACCTGTGCTGGAACATTGGAGGCATCAGATGCTGATGTTTGTACCAGATTGGACTCCTTTCTGCGGAGATGATGAGAGAGGACGGCTGCAGCTTTTCAAGGACAAGCAGTCTGAGACAAAAGTTTGTTTTTTTGTTACTTTTTGTCCTCACATACTGACCCTTTTTTCAAGTGATTCCTAGTGAAAATATCATTTTGACATATGCAGTTCACAGTATGTAATCACTCTAAATATACAATACACGCTGGTCAGTGCTTATTGTAATAATGCTGCTAGCAAAGTTAAACGTGTCACCTCCATGAAAAACAATCACATCAACATTTTTTGTTGTTTCCCTTGGTGATGTGAGACACCTAAAGTTTTTTTTTAAGTTTATTGTAAAATTTGTATCAAGCAGCTCAAATGACACAGGAAGGGTACAAATGTTACCACCTTCTCCTTTTTTGTGTGTGTAATAATGCTGTAATTACTGGGGGCAAAAAAGTTCACTACACTGTGATAAAATAAAAGTATTTTGTAGTTTCATGTTATTAGCTTGATGTGAACAAGTGCTAAATCACCTTTAAGAGCTCTGGTTACACGTGGTTGCAAAAAATATGAAATCTAAAAGTATCAAAGCCATTGTTGTTATGTACAAAAAAAAAAGGTTTCTGGTTTCTTGGTTTTCACCTTTCTGATTAAATGTCTAAACATGGCATCAGCTATGAAGCAAAAAGTGTTTATTGCTTGTTCGTCTTTCTAATGTTTAATATTTCATGTGAAATGGCTTTAATCAAAGCCTTTGTTTACCTTTATTACCTCACTTTTAAGGGCTATGTACTGCTGCAGTCTACAGCTACAACTAATGGGGCTTATTTTTCTGTGCATGCTGGGATCGTTATACTCTGCACACATGGCTACTGTAAACTGTCTGTTTGGAAAGATATCTGTTCTACCTGAAGTTACTGATGTATGAAGTACATTTTTACACACATATTCGGGGTGAAATAGAGCAAAGCGGTACTTGAATACCGGTGGTAGGGTACCGATTTTAAGGGCAATATAATGAAGTGGTGTTCAACTCTGCAGCAGTGATCATTTCCCAGACGTTAAGTGTGAAGTCTCCGAATCTGAACCTGCAAAAAAGATCAATCACTGTATTCCTTTCAAGTCATCTAATAAATATTCATGGATAAAAGTGTTACTGTTAATTACTTGTTTGTTATTTTCAGATCCATTGCTGACTTTGACCTCTGGGTATGTGCACATGTCTTCTGTTGTCATGGAGATAACTGTCAACTTCATACACCCAGATACTGGTTGAAAACTTCAGGAAAAGCTTGTAAGTAGACCTTGAGTTAAGATTTTTTTGTCAAACAATCAGATGCATTTATTGATTTTAATTAATGTAATTATAACATTTTTGTATGATGTTTTCATTTATTTTCCATTTAAAGTCATTTATTACATAAAATGCCTGTATATTATGTACTAATTCTATGTAATACCAGATATAAGTCTGCTGATTGATCTTTTTAGTTCTACAGTAAATTAACATTTTTAATTAATCTATAAAACTAACTGACAAATCAGTATTGATCAGTTATTGATCAGATTATATTAGTAATCATTCTCAGCCCAGGAAAATATTTTGCATTTCAAAGTTACAAATGTTTCATCATATATATATATATATATATATATATATATTTATAAATATAAAAAAAAAACAACATTTAAGTATTTTTTATCAGATGGCTGGAGAGACGACAGGAAATGAGGAGAGAGTGAGACAGGCAACAACATTTCATTACATATAGCTCCAAATCAACAACGTTTTTAGGATACATTTTCTCAATTAATTGGACAAAGGACAAGGCTGGTGATATTCTGTATTTTTCTTTTTGTCCCAAATCCAACAATGTGTTAGTCCGTCTCTCAATACCTTCTGACTTCCCTACCGTCTCAGCTCCAAGCCCATTGGTTCCTACTGAAGATGTAAATATTTTGAAATGGCTCACAAATTTGTTGTTTCATTTTTAAAAAAAGGTTCAGTAATTTACGAAAACAACTGGCCACTGTAGTTTTTAGCAAACAAACCGGAAGACATAGTGCATTAGTTTGGGACTGTTTTCAGCGTCGGATGAATCCACATTTGGTGCTCTAGTGAGTATTTGGGGCAGCAGGACGGTGCGTGTGGGACTGAGTCCAAATAAACTCCAGTGTGTGTGTTGATGGTGATGAAGGAACAACAGTGTGGCTCACTGATGTGTTTTTAATAGTTTTTGGAGCAACAATGGAGCTCTGTGGCTCAGAGGAAGAAGAGTTACCAGGCTGTGATACACACACAATACTTCGTAGAATTTGACGACAAGAAGAAAATGTAGAATATGGCCAGCCTTGTCCTTTGAAGCTGAACTCCTTCATGCTTCATCTCCATTGCACAAGCAAAATGGCATCGATATAATAAATGTGGTTTATTTAAAATCGTTAAACTTTTATTTTAGTTTAGATTTTATAGTCATAGTTTTCTTCACCTGAATTAAGATTCACAGTAACAGTGAAAGGCAGTCTAAAATGTCCATGTAAGGTCAAAGGGACAACAGTGGTGTCCTCTGAAGCGGTAGAGCATTAAAATAACATTTCCTTATACCACAGAAACGAGGAGAAAATCGCTGATGCACAGCTTGGAAGTTTTATTATACAACCACAAAACCCATAGATGGAATTGGTGTAACATGACCTTGAGGGTGGATGCATGCTGCAGTCTCAGAGGTTCTTCAATGCAGTGACCAACTGCTGTGAGGATGCAATGGAAATACTAATGAGCATGGCACACGGCTCACACGTATAATATATATATATATCAATGGGAAGAGGGACATCTGTGTCATGAAATTCTGCTTAGGGCTCCAAAACATCTTGAGCCAGCCCTGGTGGGAGTCCACTAATGTTTTCAGCCGTGCTAGTGGCGTAATGTTGGTCTGTTGGTCGGTTCAGACTGAAATATCTCAACAACTATTGGATGGATTGCTGTGAAGTTTGGTACAGATATCCAGGGTGCCCAGAGACGTTTCCTCTAGCGCCACCATGAGGTTGACATTTGTGTTTTTTAGTGAAATATCTCTACAACTATTGGATGGATTGACGTACAGGCATTCATGTCCCCTTCAGGATGAATTGTAATAACTTCAGTCCATCATCAGGTCGAAATTTCAGTTTGCCCAATACTTTGGTTTATGATTAAATACTTGCAAAACTAAAGACATCCCATCAGCCTCAGCTGCAAATGTTAGCATGCTAACACTAACATGTGGTAAACTAAACTACACTAAACTAAGATAGTAAACATTAAACCTGCTAAACATCAGCATGTTAGCATGCTGACGTTAGCATTTAGCTCAAAGCACTGCTGTACAGCATCACAGGGCTGCTAGCATGGCTGTAGACTCTTAGTCTTGTTATTTTTTTAAGAGCAAAAGAGGACAACAAAAGGCAAACAGTTCTGGTAATTGTTTTGCCATCTGAAAGACATGATTTATCACTTGACTGCATAGCTTTTGAAACACTTGAAACTGGAACAATTAGGATCAGATTCTGACAGAACACTTCTGGAAAATCAGATTCCAACAGATTCATTCACCTCTACATTACCTAAACAAGCAAACTGAATTAAAGACGTCCCCTGCAAAAAGGAGATTGTCTAGAAGATGTATTTAATTTGACAGCACACACATCACAACCAACCCTAGTCTAAATTTTTCATCACCTCAGAGCACCTTCTCAGTCTGAAGTATTTCTGCCTTCCTATATTCTGAGGACAAACTCCAGCGTGTTGCCCACACTTCTGAGCGTGGTTGTTACCTGTCAGCTTCCCCTTCCGTTAAAGAAGTGCATGACACAGGAGCTAATGAAAGAGCAGCAAGGATTGCCGGTGACCCTGCCCACCCAGGTAACCATCTGCTCCAAAAAGCTCCCCCCTCCCCACTCGCTCAGTGAGACCTCCTGTCACCTCAGCAGCTTCGTCCCAAGAGCTGTCACCTTGCTTGACTAGTCCTGCTACTCACTGAGCGCCTCCAGCCTCATTCTGTACATGCTTACTGGGGTGGGTTTCAACACTTCTTTTTCTTCTTAACAGTACATCACATCTTTTGTGACAGTGTTGTGTTAAAATTCATATTTGCTTCATCTCTCCTCTCTGTTCCTTATAGCTGAAATCAGGATGTGGTTAGCCTAGCTTAGCATAAACACTGGAAGCAGGGGGAAAGAGCCACCCTGGCTCTGTCCAAAGTTGAAAAATACAGTTACCAACACCTCTAAAGCTCACTAATGAACATGTTGCATCCTGTTTAATCTGTACACAAACAGAAATGAAAGTTTGGGGCCACTGGGTGGAAGCCATGTCAGAAATAACACCATCTTTTGGGGCTGCAACATTAAGAAATGCATAAATATACTGTAAATATAAAGAGTACAGTCTAGGGCTTCTTGACTGTCTTTTTCCATATTGTTGTTCATATTCTAAATATTGAAACTACATGCAGTAAATTACCAAAAATGTCTGTGCAAATTCATGTTCACTTACTGTACTTAAAATGATCGCCAAATGATACAGAACATCTATTCTGTTCTATTCTGTTCTATTCTGTTCTAATCCTTTTCAGCCTCATAAAATGTTCATTGTTCTCACTTGACTTTGAAGGAGAGCTTTAACCAAACAGAGACATTTTTCACCGTGACAGCAGGTCCTCCTCATTGTTTGTGCTGAAAGAGAGCAAAGCACACTAAATTATTGATTGCTTGAAAATGTCACATAGGCTCGTATACTAGCGGGGCAGCGTGTTTGTGTGAGCAGCAAAAAGTTTGATTCCACAAACTCTCTAAATTCAAATGAAGTAAATGTCATAACTTTGTTTGATATTGATTTTCTTCGCAGGACAAAGGTTTACATGAGTGAGCTTCATCACAGGAGTTGGTGTGAACAGGAAGTGTTTCGATTCACATCCATTAAATCTGGTTTTGGCTCTGCTGTGGCTTTAGTCTGTGACCTCCAGAGCGAACATGTTCACACTGAGTATAAAAGTTTAATTCTGCTGAGAGCAATTTGTTGTCCCGTTTTAGAGGAGGAGGCAAAACCATGAGTTAAAATATCATTATTTATGCTGCAGTTTAGATTTGGTTTCTCAACTCATCCTCATAATAATAAGTGTCTTAAACCCAATAACGTTCCCAACTTTTCCCCATCTTTCATAGTAATTATAAAATTCCAAATATGTTGAAACATTAAACATGCACTCAAAGTGTAGATCAAGGTGTTTAAACATGCTATAGAAACATAATGTGATATTTACTGGGCAGTAAAAAGGGTAAAAGTGCCCTCAAGTGGCCAAACAACAGAATACCTGCAGAAAGCAACTTGATGTTCAAAAACAAAATGTGTAATTCAAAAGCAGTGTTCATTTGTTAATTATGTGCTTTAATTAGCAAATGGATTGGTTTGGAAATTGGTTTTTACATTTTATGTAATTTTATTCTATTTTATTCATATTGTATTTAAATATTGTACTCCACTACATTTATCAGACAGCTGTAGATAGGCGCTGTGCAGATAATGGTTTCACATATAAAATATAATCAGTTTACAAAATATTACACATTGATTAAAATGCCCAATATTATGCAAAATCCTTAAAATGAACTCCCCCACAGCCATCTACAGCAGTAAAACCTGCTTACTCCATCAGTAATAATAATCCAAATGTATGATAGATTACTCTGAAAGGGGCCGTTAGTTGTATAATGAGTATTTATTATTGATAAAAATAATATCTTTATTTAAGGAATAGTACTTTTCCTTAATTATAATGTTGGATGCAGGACTTTTACTTGTAATTAAGTATTCTTACATTGTGTTATTTGTACTTTTAGTTAAATAAAAGATTTCAGTAGTTCTTCCATCACTGGTAACAACATTAGCTGAATTGTTGCTAATATAACCACAGCAGACCAGAAGATGAAATATATAGACATAAGTATGAGTTAAATTGATTTGGCAATATAAAAGATTGATATTCTCATGATATAAAGTATAACAAATATTCAATTCTGTATACAAGCAGACATTTTTTTTTGTTTTTGAATGGAAAATTGTAATTAGTTAGGAGTTTTATATGTTGTTGACTCCATGCATGAGCATTTGAACTCATCAGACAATGCGTACACAATAACGTACAGGTTAATAAAACTAAAATTAATATAATAATGCTAATTAATCTCCCACAAAGACAGAAAATCTGTCCCAACAAAGTCCCTGTAGGTGAGTGGTCTTAGTTCAAGGTTGCAGCCCAAGAGTTTAATGGAGGAAGCCTTCACCTCAGCGCTGACCAGCTGCCTGCGTGGACAAAGTCATGGACGTCTGGGAAAGAGCTCTAATTAACTGGTTGACCGGGGACCAGGACACCAGGACCTGCCATACGGAGATGTGGCCAGACAATAGAGAAGCAATGAGGATGAGCACCAACCTCTGTCAGACAGCAACAATGTACAGAAAGACTGAATGAGGTCAGGTCATTTCATTATGTCCATACCACTCTGAAACAATCTAGTTTTGTCCAGACTAAAATAAATTGGATCAGGGTGAATTAGTAATAGACAAGAATGCTGCGTAAGTTTGGTAAAAAGCACTGCTATTGTGAGTAACTAGGGCCAAGTCTTGCTGCTGCAAAATGGTGACATTGTGAGGAAGGAAACAGGCAAGAATGATGATAATCATCTAGCTAGACACGGAGGACTAAAATGAAAAAGGTATGTGAGATTTTGGCCTGTCCAGGAGTCAGACTCATAGTTTATGGAGGGTTTTTTTGGATGGCCTGAAAGAGAAGCCAGACCACAGTGATACAAAGGAGCTCTCCTTCCACTAGGGAGCAGTATGAAGGTTTTTTTAATTGCAAAACTGTTGACCAAGCACAACAACAAATTCAAGCAGAGATCATGCAGCAAATTATCTGAGAGTCTGTTCTGTGTACAGACATTTGTAAGCAGATAAGAATTTTTTAGCACAAACACGTGTCAGTAATTAAATGGCAGATGTGTCTGTAGACAGCTGAGAAAGTGATACTACTTAGGGGCTAACAGGATGATGCTTGGCTCCTGGATCCAGCTTGCACTGGTCTTAGCTGGAGTTTGCATGGATATTGCATGTAAGTGCTAACAATACAGGCTCAGGGTGCATAAGATACTGCGAGGGAACGCAGGAACTGGTTTCCAATCGTGACCCTTCAGGGGCTCCGTAGAAAATAAACTAAAAATGAAGTTATAATCATAAATAATCACGCTGTCAGTCCCACGTAGAGGTGGAGCTTGTACAATCTTTTCGGAGCCCACACACGAGCCACAGCCCTGACGTTGCCGTAGCAACTAGCAGCGGAGTAGTGGGACGCCTCGAGCGACTTCTAATTGGTCAGATCAAGCTGTCGTTCGGCCCTAATCCTCCCTCTGATTTGTTACATGTCCTGTCGCTCTTACATGCTGCAACCTGATTGGCTAGTTTCTACCTACGCGGCCCGCCTCGGTGGATAAGCTCTCGCAGCTGTACACAAGTCCAAAAAACGCGAGCGGAGGAGTTGCTATCATAATGAAATGAGTTGTGCTGGGTTGTTTTGAGGAGTACAAAGTTGTTTTAATCAATCATCATTTTAATCTACTGTTGGCTGACCCTTGGAGCTTCGTGTTTATTTTGAGTTATACAAAGTTGGGAGAGATGTAGGGACGTTTAGGCGGCTTTTGTCGTTGCTTCACGATGGAGGAACCTGCGACAAGGCAAGTGGTAAAACCGCGACTCGTTAACTTTAGCTAACTTAACGTGCCGTTTGTAGTTCAATATTGTTGGCGTTAAAGCGGTTTATTCAATACTCTTGAAAAGCTTGGAGTTGTGCTTAAAATACAGGGTGAAGTATGGCAAGTATGTCTAAATAGTGACGCTTTTGAACGAGAAAACCCCAAAACCTTATTGATATTACTCTCCACAGAGAGTTGGAGATGTCCTTGTCAGACGGTGCCTCGGACGACGATATGCCCTCAACGTTACCCACAGAGGGGAGCATCCGAAAGGTGAGACACCTAGACACACTCAGACATATATATATATATATGCTACATATACTTACACACTAGGGGTATGTGGTTAACTTGAGAAAGGATCTGAAAACGGCTCTGGAGATTCCCCATGGGTCCTGGGTGGCTCCATAAAATCAAGAGTAAGATAGCTGCAGACTGTGGACTTTATCCCAAAGCACATTATGTACAAGAGTAACTCCTGTGTTAAAATACTGTAGGTCTTATCTCTAAAGACAAATAATTAGATTAAATTAAATATACAAGATACAATCTTTCCACATGAGGCTACTTGGAGAAATGAAAAGAGTTATGTGGCTTCTGTAAATAACTTGAAAGAAGCCCTGATCCTCAAAGATGATGTCTGTATTGGCAAATATGAGCCTTGAGAGTCTCACTTCCATATGATTTTTGCTGAAAGTATTTGGTTAACTTTGTTACCTTCAGCATCATTGTATAAATGTAGCAACAGCAATAATAAAAAATGATCATGGTCTTAAAAAAACACTTCACCCACATTATTGAAAAACCATATTTTCTCACTTACCCCTGCATATCTCATTATGTGGATATAATCAGTTGTCTTTGCCTACGTTTTTGAGATATCATCCTCTGAAACCTCTGCCACCATCTCAATACTGTGGAGTTGTTGAATAAAAAGTAATGAAAAGTAACATTTGCAAAATATAACAGCAAAGTGTCTTACAAGAAACAATTGTCTGCTTCCTCTGGATAATCCACAGACCTGGCTGTTTTCATAGAGACTATTTCATTAGTAGAAAATAGTTCCAATATCTTTAGATTGTATGGGTAAAAGAGAAATAGTTTTTGGAAAGACACATTACTGCTGCTGAAATGTTTAACGTCATTTGACAATGTTTGGGATGGCAGCAGACATTGCAGAGGAGGAGATCTCAGATAAAACTTAAACTTATCTGTGTGGTTAAATACCACTAGGAGTAAAGGAGAAAAATGTATTTAGTTATTTCTGTGAATTGACCCTTTAATTCCCTTAAGATACTGTGGGTGTTTGAAAAGTAAAACCTCATTTGCACCTGCATTTGTACTGACACTGATATCATATCATGTGCAGTGCAGTATACAGTATATCAGGCAATATGAATGGGAAAAGATGGCTACTGTCAATGTCTTCAAATACTATCAGTATGCCTGTGAAATGGTTTGAGTCCCTGGTTTGAATGGGGAAAACCTGGATGGAGAAAATGAATGATTACAGACATGGTGCCCTTAAGCAAAGCACTTCACCTTCTGCTGCTTGACTGTGATTGTAGCAGCAG
Organism: Maccullochella peelii; assembly: GCA_002120245.1. Taxonomy (NCBI): domain Eukaryota; kingdom Metazoa; phylum Chordata; class Actinopteri; order Centrarchiformes; family Percichthyidae; genus Maccullochella; species Maccullochella peelii. Next base: position 9,003 of record LKNJ01002107.1, on the reverse strand, counting down.
CGTACAATTTTAGTTTGTATCTGTGCTGCTGAAAAACAAGGCGTGCGTTTAGAGAAAGTCACCTGGACATCGCAGGTTTTTAGACACAGGCTTTTAGACTTTATCTGCACGGATGTCGAGCAGCCTCCATCCTCCTGCCCCCCTGATGCTAGAGCAGAGGTGGGAGCTCTGCCAGGAGTCTAATCCACACGGGCACTCTGAGGATTACTTGGTGTGCGCATGCTAAACAAACACCTTAACTGGGTGAGAGGGAACAAGAAAGGTAAAGGGAGAACAAGTGTGAGATATGAAAAACTGCACAAGTTGGCTGCAAGAGGGGATAGAGAAGGTGAGTACGCAGCATGTTTACAGTACAGCTGCTCCATCTGTCATGTTACCGTACATCTATTTATCTTTTTAAGTGTGAAACAGTGGAGCATTGTGATGATCGATTGCTGATTTTAGTGAGCAGACATTTAATAATCAGCTGAGAGGAAGCTGTTCTGGTGGTGTTGGCAAAATGCCAGTTGAAGCGAGATTTAAGAGGCCTTTAAATCTTCAGGCAGATACACAGCTCTGACATATTACCACATCCCTTTTCTATTAAACACATTCTCCTTCTGGGGAGAGGGTTCTCATGCCAGGTTATTACCCTGTTTAGCATCCACAATGCTCTCCCCTCCTGAGCTCTCAGTTTCCCTACAGCCCTGACATGCTCTTTGACACACCCATCATCTCTGGCATGCCGTTCTTTCCAACGTGGACTTTTGGCCCTGAAGTAAGACAGGCAGCTCAGGCAGCTCTCTGACCAATAAGTTCCACGTTTCGCTTAGTGCTTGCTCTTGGTGGGAATTGTTGGGTCTCTGTAAACATAAAGAGTCGGTGTAGACCTGCTCTATATGAAAAAGTTACACTTGAAAAATGGGGGTTGTTTTACATTTGATACCCAGACTAGACCAAGTAATGGTGTCACGCTTTCTCTCTCTAATTGTTGCTGTCTCTTAAATAATTGAGCATATCCTTATTGTTGCTGTTGCTCTCTCTGACTGTCTCTCTTTATCTTTTGTTTGTGTAGAGGAGAAGGGAGGGAGTGGAAAACATTAGTTATCTGGCTGTAACTCCAGCAGCTGCTTCCAACGTGGTCGATGCTGGCTGGTTAATTAATCCACTAATCCACTGGTTAATGCTGGTTCTCTTACGAGTAGGCCATAGTTTGTCATGTGTACAGTATTTATCTAAATAGCTCAATTTTAAAATGGGATTATTTTGATGATTAAATCTATTTTATATGTGACACTGACAACACATTTAGAAGATATCACTGGTTGTCTTGCAGTTAGGGTCGTCTTATATTGGGCCAGTATGGTACTTCTTACTCAGCGGACACAGCTGTAACACCACAGTTGATGTAGAAAAAGACTTCACTTGCTCTGCGCTTAAAATTATCAGATGTTCTGCACCGTTCATCACTTCTTTTGCCTTCTCTATTTCTTCATTTTCTCTGCAGGGATGTGATCCTTTCGCCCAGACTCAGCGCAGTAAACTGCAGCACCGGCGAGCTCGCATCAACCAGCAGATCAACAAGGAGATGCGCATGAGAGCCGGAGCAGAGAACCTGTTCAGGTGAGGTGCTGGGAGGGGTCAGACGGCTGTTTTTCTGCTCTGATGATGTACATTGTTTTTTATTTTGTGAAGTCAAAGTTAGGCGTGAAGATGTTGACATAGTTTGATTGTAGTTTCATGCATGTGACTCGTGGCATCAACTTTCTCCTGGGCTGCGGTCGAATAGTCTATTTTTGCTCAGGAAGGTTCCTAACTGAGCGAAATGACCCGGAAGTATCTTAAGTGGCCGCCATGATAAGAGCTGGTCGAACTCTCTAAATGCTAAGGAAAGGTGCTTCAGTGCTTCCTTTCTTATCTCCTTTAGCGGAGGGAACACTGGACCATCCTTTACCAAAGGAAAGGAGATAATGCCGTCCCACAATTTTGTCACATAATCACGTAGCCTAGTGTAAGTTCAATGGGATTCTCTTAGCACCGCGGTTGTCTTTTCCTAAGTATTTATGAATTCTCCTTCACATCTTTCCTTGACCTCATGATGTTTTCCATTGAGGTCAAGGAAAAGTGTTTAGGAAAAGACACAGGACTTCATTTTTTGACTATTGGACCGCAACCCTAGATCAGGTTTTCCTCTCTAATGAAAATGCTACTCTGGTCTCCTCTGTGTTGGTTGCTCTTTGTGAGCGTGGTGGCTCTGTCACGTTGGTGGTGGTGTCCAGTGATGGGAAAAGGTTAGAGGTCACTCCCCTCCAGAACACACGCACACACCAGCACCACCCAGTTTTACAGCTCTGTTTGTGTTCACTGTGTGTGAACACATACTTATGTGTCTGTCTGCTTGTGTGTCTTCTCCATGTTTTATATGTTTGTGTCTCCTCTTCCTTTTTTCGTGTTACAGTGGAAACCTCTTATAGTGATCACGTCTGTCCGGGTCAAATTGATCACTATAACTGGATGATTAATATAACCGAATTTATTTTCTTTTTCTTTATTTCTCATGCAGATTACCTTGTATATTTATTATATGAATATAAAGTAATGAAATGAACAGCTTTGATATTTTCTGAATTTTATTGACTGTTTCAAAATACAGTACAGCAGTTTCAAACGATTTTCGACTGTACAAATGAAGTGACTGTACTTAGTTTAGAACTTACTGTTTGGCTGCTGCATCTCGCCGGCACGTTTTTGGCAGTTTTTCAGAAGCTTCGAGGAGACGGCAGCAGCCTCAAGTATCCACCCGGAAGCAGACGGATTACTGCCAGGCACAGCATCATGGGAGTAAAGTAATAAAATATATAATTACTGTAGATTTAAGTCTTTTTTTTTTTTCTTTTTTTTTTTACTCAAATGGACACTGTAAGCAGACTAATTGATTACTATAAGCGATTAATTTAAACAGCATTTGTATAGGAATGATTCTGTCCCAAGCACTTTGATCACTATAAGCGGTTTCCACTGTAATATTTTTGTTTTACTCACAACAGTGCATACTCTTCAGCATGAACACCAGCGAGGTTAATCACCCAGCTGAACTTTGCTGGCTTTGTGTTTTAAAGCAGCTCGCTGTCATTCACACAGCAGACAGAGATTTATTGGTGAAGAAAAAAAAAGAACCGGTGGCAGAACATCAAAGTATTCTCTCTGAGAACATTAGCGTCATCTTTATCCCCTCCAGCTTCTCTCTGTGCCTTTGCTTTCTCCTCAACTATTTCTCAGGCTCTGTGTGTTTGTTATCCACTTAGAGGTAGATTACTGCAGAGGCTGAGCATATACATTTAAAATATGTGCATACATTTGGTCTGTACTTTTGTTGTGGTAGTTTTGAGAACATTTACAACATGAATTAGCCCACTGTGCTAAACTCTCTGAACACACTTGCAGTGGACTTGCTGTCGCTCTTTTACCCATAAAGATTCATTTTGGGGGGAGGAGGAGGAGGAGGAGGAGCTGCTTCATTAAAGCAAGGAGCTACTTTCTTCCTCCTTAGTGTTGCCCTGTCAGAATCTAATTAGATCAACACAGAAAACAACATTGTCTTTAATTAAAAGACGACCAAGGACTCCCCTCACTATTATCCCACGACTTGTTTGGCTACAACTAATTAAGTTTCACAAATATCTTTTTCAGGGATAGATTGAAGATGGATAGCAGGGCTACTTCTTATAATTATTTTCATTATTGTTAAGTCGCTCTTTATTTTATTTCATAAATTTACAGGAAAAGTGAAAATGCCCCCATTCATATATTTCCAGAATCCATGAGGACGTCTTCAAATCAGTTCTTTTGCCTGACTAATGCCCCAAAATCCAAAGATATTCAGTTTACAAGTATATAAATCTACAGCTGAAATGATTAGTCGATTCATTCATCAGTCAGTCAACAATTTACAAATTTTCAATCGTCATTTTTCAAGCCCAAACATTACCTTGTTCTAGCTTTTTAAATGTGATGGTTTACTGCTTTTCTTTGTCTTATTTGGTAGTAAAGTGAATATCTTTGTGTTTTGGGCTGTTGGTTAGACAAAGTCAATTTCTGACATTTTACAGACCAAGCAATTAATCAATAATATAATCGAATGAAAATATTTGTTAGTTGCAGCCGTATGTAACAGCAAAAAAGCAGCAAATCCTCACGTTTGAGAAGCTGGAACCAGTAAATGTTTAGCATTTTTGTATGATAAATGACTTTAATTATCAAAGTTGTCAATTAATTTTCTGTTGATTGATGAATCGACTGATTGTATCAGCACTAACATGGGGATTGGACTTCCTCCTCAACTCCATTTTGGACTGGATTCAGGGCTGTTATCCTAAAAGGTGATGACTCAGTTTAGGGGAAATAAAACAAGCGCTCCTGCCCTTTCTATTGGGACGATGGGTCACAGAGACAAAGAGGACCCCCACACAGCCTGCCGGCCTGTAATCAGCTGGCTTTGTGTCCGCCTCCTGTCCTGTTCCCATGCAGAGCCCCGGCAAGCTCATCCCCCACTTATTTGTCTGGCACAGTCAGACCTTTTTTTTTTTTTTTTT
>LKNJ01002106.1:0-70058 GCA_002120245.1 Maccullochella peelii | reverse complement strand
TAATGTGTTTCGGCTTCATCAGGCTTCAAACCAGCAGCAGAGCTAGTGGAAACCAAACCAGTGTCTTACAGTAATACCTTCTGGGACCTGTTCAGAGTACCAAACTCACACACACACACACACACACACTCTCTCTGCACATGAGTATGCAATCACACATTTGGGAGGTGTAATACATTAGATGGTGCTGTGGTGTTCTGTACTACAGCAAACCCAGCTGCAGTTAAACCAACTGACACGGTCCTCAAGTAACCCTGACGGCGAGAGAGAGAGCGAGAGCGAGAGAGAGAGCGAGAGAGCGAGAGAGAGAGCGAGAGAGAGCGAGAGAGAGAGCGAGAGCGAGAGAGAGCGAGAGCGAGAGCGAGAGAGAGCGAGAGCGAGAGAGCGAGAGAGAGAGAGAGAGCGAGAGAGAGAGAGAGCGAGAGAGCGAGAGAGGACAAATAAAACTGCTGCATCAGTAGGGTGTGTTTGTGTGTTTGTGTGTGTGTGAGACAGACACGCCTGAGGTGAACAGAGTGCATCAATCATAAGAAACCAGCAGTCAGAAAATACTCAGACAGCTCAACTGACCTGAAAAATATACACAATGATCCACACACACACACACACACACACACACACAATGTTCTGTAGACAAAGGCCAAAGGCACTCCACCCCCAACCATGTCCTCTGTACACACACATATTTTAACAATATCTTGCAGATGAAAGATATAACCAGATGTCTGGCATTTCTGCTTGATAAATGACTTTTTATCAATTATGAAAATTGTAACCTTCTGTCAATGAACTAATTGATTAATCAAGAGGAATTCTGACCCAAATTCCTTTTCTTTAGATTCCTAAATAAATCCATGTAACTGTGGTACTATAGACATTACGTTACTGTAGTCAAGCCATGTCAACTAAATATCACTTTAAAATAAATATTCATACTGCTGGGGGCCATTTAAACCTGTTTGTTCATGTGTGTATGTGTGTTCTTCTACTTCTACTTATGAAAATCTAATGTCCAATGAGTTAAGTGTGTGTTCTGCATGTGTTCAGTTCCAGATGAAGAAGAAATAGTGAGTGTTTGTGCAGCAGATGTTGGGAAAGTATGGTAGTGGTGGTGTGTGATATGGTGGCTTTACATGCGTATACAATATGCACACACAATATGGCATTTTTCTGTGTTCATATCATTGCATGTCAGGTCTCTCTGCGTTCTGGCTGATAAGGTTTCCATAGAAACGCCCCTGTGGCTGATTTTAATCATCAGTCATTTTCTGAAAAGCCTTGTGGGAGTCCTAAAGAAGGATTTAACACTTGACAGGGTAACCTAGAGAGGATTGACCCCTCTTATACATGTGATACAAGCTGAACAGTTCAACAGAAAGAACAATAAAACTGCAGTTAGGGCTTCAAGTGACATTTGTTTAAATTATCGATTGTTTCTTTTTTAGATCTATTGATCTTTTAGTCCATATGCCCATCATGATTTACCAGAGCCTAATGTGACGTCTTCAAATTGCTTGTTTTGTTCGACCAACAGTCCAAAACCAAAATATATTCAATTTATAGTGAAATGCAGCAAATCCTCACATTCGAGACAAAAAAACTTGTACAAAGTGACAAGACATCTAACCTTTGTCATCTTAAGTTATGTTGCTACCACAAAAAAAATGTGGATTGGATTTTAATATTTTACTCTCTACAAGCAAGAAGATGCAGAACATAATCGCTGTAGATTATGTGCTCATAGTGTCCTAAATATACTTTACACACTCTATATAATAAATCTCTACTAAAACTAAGCAAAAAACATAATAGATGAGGGAGAAAGGAAAAATACAGTAATTGTGGAAACACTACAGTTCTGCACTGAGGTGAATAACGCACTTCCTTTGTTCAGTGCTGTAAGAAAAGCCCCTCTAATATAGTCTACCATTGTCTGTGAGGGGAATTGTTTCAAGTGCGTGTGTGAATGTGCTCTTGTGTCTTTGTCTGTGCTGCAGAAATTTGGACATGAGCCGTTTTAAAATGGGTGTGTGTGTGTGTGTGTGTGTGTGTGTGTGTGTGTGTGTGTAGCAGATAAAGCAGGCGGTCTCAGCCTGTCCGCTGACCACAATCCTTTCTGTTGCTGTTGACTGACTGCTACTGCTAAAACCCTTCTTGGTCATGTGTCAGAGACCATATTAAATATCTTGTTTTGATACCCAAGGGGGAAAAAAGGGTACTATTTTTTTTAAAATATCTTCCTGTTTTTTTAATACCTTCCTGTTTTTTTTTTTAGATCTTCCTGTCCAGGGACTGCAGATGTAAATTAGCTATCTAGCTAACTCTGGCTCAATGATTGTATTGTGCATGGCCCCTGTTAAAAAAAATAAACTATTACTTGCAGTAGTGTGTCATTTATAATGTAGTTACATTAGTCATGATCACTACTTCAAATACTGCCAAGACAAAAACTAAAGCTTCAGCCACTAGCAAAAATATATTAGCCACTTCTCCACAGTGGTGGTGTATGGAGCCTGGCAGATCAGGGGCAAAGTGTGTTTATAATTAAGGAGGAAAAATGTCCCATACCAAAAAATATATTTTCCCTGTTGAAGCTGAGTTCATGCAGAAAACCCCTGCATGCTGTAAATTCAAAAATATTTATCATAAAAATCTACTTGGCTGGATAAAACAGTGCAAGTGGCAGGTCAAGTTGAGGCTGGAAGGTTTCCAGGACAAATGGTTTTCTTGCCCTTAATGAGAAATCCCAAACTTTTCCTGCACACCAAAGAACTTTGCGAATCGAGTGAATGCAGTTCCACTTCAGCTCATGTTTACAGAGCGGGATCAGAAGCACTGTTGGTTTGCTTTAAACTAAAACACAGAAAAACAAATCTTCTGAATCAGCAGCAGAGGGTTAACCTCACACACACTGTTTAGATGGAGCTTCAGTGTAAATCAGTAGAAATCAGGTTGCTGACTCGCACTTTAAAGCGTACAACGACGACTACTACTACCACACAGCGTGTTACACTTATGCTAAAAACCTATTAGCACTTACTACAGAGTTGGAGTGAGAGCCAGTCAGCAACGTTCATTGTTGTGCAAACCATCAACACCTCCGACTCATTCAATAACCACAAAGTACAATATTATGCTCAACTCCATTCAGGTCCCTAAGTGGAACTGTGGTGGATGAAGAAATGATAAATATACTGTGGTTATTAATCCATATATTAAATCAATATATCAGAAAACTAGGTTATAATACTAAATTCCACTGGTGTTTTAATAATCAATACCTTCAATGACAACTAGCTAAAATCTATTATTGTACTTATGTATTATTCCTTATCCCTTCCAGGCTGATATTACCTTATTATTGATATATCGGTATCAGTGTATATGTCAGCTGAAGTAACAAGAAACTGCAGTATACTGTAACTGTAAAATAGCTAAATAGTAGCTACAATTCTTTAATAACCATTTTAAAGGAAGCGAAGTATCGAACCAATAAAAAAACAATATTGATAATATAAGTTATTGGCAAATGAGCTATTCTGTCGTTTTTGGAGTCATATCTCCTGCCACCCGTAGGGGCGCTAATTTAGGAAACGCTCCTGTGGGTCGTATTAGAGGTTAGGAACGAACGGACTATGTGGTCGTATGGGTTGGAGGACTTGTAATCTACTATGCAGCTTCCATAATCAACAGAAAGTAGAAATATTATTTCATGTTGCAGAATACCATCTTAATTAAGAGACATGAGATGTATTAGGATTTTTCTGTTATAATTACAGTGTTATGTACAAACTCTAGCTGTGTAACTGTGATTTTGGTACAGAGATTCTATCCAAATCTTTGCTCATGAGGCTCAGGGGAAAACGGAGTGTGCGTGTCTGTCTCAGTTTAGCTGGCTGTGTTTACCAGCATCCTCCATGCCTCCATGTTATTCATAACAAGTAGTGACAGCTAAATAGTAGGCTAGTGTGTACAGGCAGAGTCCGCCTACGCAAGACAGCCCACCTGTTGACTGTGTTTGTGTGTGTGTGTGAGAGAGACTCAGACAGCCATAATTAAAAGCTGTTGGTAGCTAAGCTGGTTAACAGAGGCTTTAAAGGCAACCTGGGTCATGCTGCCTTCTTCACCTTTTCTGTGGTCTGTTTTCCATCGTCATCCACTCTTTCCACTCTTCTACTTAACATTTCCTCTCTGACACTCTTCTTTTCTTCACCTCCGCTCCTTTATGTGTCCTCTACCACTCTCTCGCCACCTCTCCTCTTTTCCACTCAGATTTTTTCTCTTCAAACCCTTTTTTTTTTCTCTCTACCACTTTTCTTTTCCTCTCCAAAACCACTTTTCCACTCCTGTTTTCTATTCTAATGTCTTTAGGTACTGGCATATACAGTAATGTGAGTATTTATTAGTCATGGTTTAAGCTTGTTCATAATGGCTGTTTGTATTTTCAAACTCAAAGAGCGGTATCAAGGACATGTGAGAGAAAATCCATCCATCAGCACTGTCAGACCACACAAGAGGAGATGGAGCGCTTTACAGATTGGTCTCATTCACACACACACACACACACACATTCACACATAGATGGTGACAGAGCTGCCATGCAAGGTGCTGGCCTCTATCGGGAGCAAGGTAGGGTTCAGTGTCTTGCACAAGGACATGTGGACATGATACGGAGATCGAACCGCCAACCCTGGGATCAATGGACGACCCGCTCGACCTCCTGAGCCACAGACACACAGGGGTATTGCCATGTTTTGGTTTACTATTGTCTACAATATCATTACATGCTGTAGCATTAAGATCTCCCTGAATTGGAACTAAGGGGCCTAGTCCAAACCATGAAAAACCGGCCGAGACCATATGTACACAGCTGTCCACATACTTTTGGCCATTTAGTGTATTTCTGTAAATCATACTGAGTGCAGCTTTAGAAGTTAATGTTTTATCCTGATGCTTTAGCAATACAACTATTTAGTGCATTCCAATGAAGCAGAGACTGAATTTAGTCGAGGTTAGGGAGAGGAAGTGGGAGTAGTGGTGAACTTCACACCCTCCCTCTAATTAGATTTAGTGACTTGGATAATTCCCATTATATAAATGAAAATGGCCCTCTGAAATATTTAAAGCCTCCAGCGCAGGCTTGCTGCCCCCCCCTACCAGCACCCAGCCCCCAGGGACACCATCACCAGGAGGGGCAACATGTGCAAAACGCAGCGATAAATCAATAATGTAAAATGCCCTACCCACCACATCTCACACCCTGGATAAATAGGCCTGATGCATGGTTCTTCACAAACACACACAAACAAAAACTGTAGGTGCCTGAACAACATGCTTTCCACTCAAGCAGGCAGATATATTGATAAAATATATATGTATTAACACATGTGCACACGTTTTATTCTTACAGATGCAAACACACACACAGATCTATACTCACACCCTCTCAAAATGTCGTTGGGGAAACGCATACACTAACCAAAACATATGGGAAATCAATGCATCTTTTAAAGGATTCTCCAGCAACATTTAACCCCCAAGGGTGTGTGTTATTGGATGAGCAGTTTTTTTTCTGTGTTGTCTCCATGTTTGCTCTTTTTTATCTCCTATGCCTCCTTTCTTTGTCCTTACCCCCTCTCAAAAGCATTATTTGCAATTGTAAAGGGGTCCGTCTGCTTCCAACTAAAGCCCCTTTCAGACACGCACTCCTTTACATTAATCTGACAACAATTTAACATATCGGTCACAATAAAATCAACGGAATAATACGTTTGCTCTTCTTCCTCACTATCACCGCTGCTCTCTCTATAAATGCCATAACTTTAACAGATAGACGAAGCCAGCAATGTTACGTATTCCATGTCTGATCGTTGAATGGTGTCTGAAACATCCTACCTACAAGGTTTCCTACTACTGTTTAGTAAAATTGCAGAAAAACATAAATTAACATAAAGAGGGAAAACATTTGGGTTGGGTTCAGTTGTGCAGTAAAAATACTTTCCTGATTGGGGCTTATATCTACACCCTGTGATTCCACAGGAAGCAAAGAGTCGATTGTGATCATTGACGTGACTCTCTGAAAATTATACACTCCAACTGATACACATCAGTAAAAAACTTTGACTTAAGGACTCTGACATGATAGTTTCAATGAGACTCTCCCAAAATCCAACAAAATCACAGCACTTGAGATTTTTCTGAAGATGGAAGAAGGTGAGAGTCGGCTCTCTCTGTTTCCCATTAAAGCAGGACGATAAAAGTCAGGATAGAACAAATACAGAAATATAGAAAAAAAACTCCCTTTCTGGCCACTTCTCTGGCATAGCCCTGTGTGTCCAACGCATATTATTAACAATACATGTACAGTACGGTGAAATGTGAGGTAAAGATAAGACTGTTTCATGGCATTTCCTCTTCTTAATTTGATTAAATCACCTCCTGTTTGTCCAACATTTCCTTTCTGGTCAGCCTGCTGACACAGAGCCCCTTTTGTACAAACCCCCTTTTGAACAACATGAGAGACGTGAATACCAGGGGACACCCATGTTGTGTTAAGGGTATGTACACACAAAAACACCATTAAAACACAGCCTTGAGGAGGGTCATGGTCCAGACCAAATTCACTTTTTAATGGCCTGCCTGAGGCTAACAAGCTTATAGCCTGTCTTGCCTTTTAGGGAGACAACAGACTGTTTCTAAGTGGCTCAACAAAACAGAGACTCTTTATAGCTCTTGTGGGCGGTTTACTTGTCTCACCTGCACAATTGTCGACGTGTTTTTCATCTCTATATTTTGTTCTTTTGTTGACCTTTATTAGCTCAGAGCAATGGAGCCAAGCTAGCTTACTTGTTCAATGATTATAAAAAGCGCCTGCAGGAGCCACTCAACTTTAACTTTTAATCCAATGTGACAATGTTATCATGGCAAAAACAAGCAGAGAACGCACAGATGAAGCAGTGAGAGGGCTGATGTGTTTACTGTCCAACTGTTAGGCTTAATGTCAAAGTATGGCCTAATGTAACCGGAGTGGGAGTTCCCCTCGAGGGCGGCTTGGGTGTCGTTTTTCTACTGGATACGAACAAAGTGCCTGTCACTCAGTCCTCTCCCAAATCCTCTTTTATCCCTTTGTGTACCTTCTTCATTCTCGACAGTGAGTTTCAATAATCTGAGCTTGACTCGTTCGCTCCAACTTTCTCTTTTGCCCACTCTTGTAAATTTTCCCTCCATCTGTCTGTCCACATGGCTCGGTCTCTGATCTCCCCCCACATCGTTTCTCCAACTGTTCCCCTCTGATTTAATTCAGTGACTTCTTTGCATTGATGTTTCTCAGAGTCAGTACAGCTAAACCCCCTTTACCAAATGTCAACTATAAATCTAATCTTCACATTTTGCTACATCACACAGGTACTTTTGTGATGCTGTGAAAAGACTAACAAATAATGATTATCATGTTTAACCTTCTGTTGATTATATGAATGTTTGATGCCATTCACCTATGACACGAGCTCAAAATTTCACACTGTTTCATACAAACTCTCTCTGTTGTTTTTTTTCTTTCTTATGAGCCGTTTCATCTTTTCTCCTCTTCCTCTCTCCATTTCTATCACCCTCTGTCTCTCTCTTCACCTCCCATCCTCTCGCTACTTTTTTCCATCACATGTACCTGGTTTCTTTCCAGGAACTGGACCTGGCCTAATTCCCCATTACTGAGATTGATGGAGCAGGGGCTCAGTACAGTCGCTGGCTGGCTGTAGATAACTGTAAGCAGCCAGCATGTACAGACGGCGGGATTGTAAACACCCTGCAACTATAAGCTTCCTATCCTTGCTGTGTTTTCACTGAGCTCAAGCAATCTATTTTTAGTTGATGTATTAGAATTTGGTATAGGTTTACAGTGAGGAGATGAGTTGCTTAAATAACAAAACTGATGCTGTTCAAATGTTGCTTCGATTGACTTTTTCTATCTACTGAAATAATCCTTGAATCTGTGCATGTTAACTCTCAGACTACCCAGAGTGCTACATAGTAAGCAACAAGTATTTAAGTTATTTAAAACTGGTTGTTCTTGACGCTGACATTGGCTGTAATACATAAATTCTGAACTATTTTACACCTTTCCTAAGTGGAGAAAAGCACCTTAAATCGGTTTTTTTTGTGTGTAATTACTGTCTTTAATTTTGTTCAGACCATGTGCTGATAACCGTTTTATACAAAAAAACATAAGAATAGAACATTTCAAAGTGCTCCATCACTGAGAAGATTCCTGGAGGTTATGTTCCTGCTTCCAAGGTTAAAATATAATGAAGGTAATATAATAAATGGCTTCACAACCCTCTATAATCCTGTTATTTAAGCTGCAGTGCAAACTCAGCCTGTATGTGTTTGTGTCAGAGCAACATGAAAGCTCCCACTGTCCTTCGGTCCAAAAATAGAGCAGAAAAAGCCCTCTTTGTGTTTGCTCTTTTCAATTATAAGGACAGTTCCACAAAGTGACCGACTGTTGTGCTTCCGTGTGAGCGTGCGTGTGCATGTTTTCCCAAAAACTCCTGTAACACATTACTTCTGGCTGGGAGGGCTGATGACAGACTGTTGGCTTATAAAAACCCCAGATATAGCAGGTATGAATGGCACTATAAAGAACAATGGCTTATTTCCATTTGTTTCTTACTTATCTCTTATCAGTGCCTGAAATCCATCCTGCACATGCTGTCAACCTCCTTATTCAATGAGGGCAAAACAGAGAGCATTGTTTGAGCTGACCTGTTTTAACTTAACTTATGATTTTAGCTGCAAATTATGCAATCTGATATTGAAGAACGCAGCAGATTAATGGGAAAACCTTGTGGGATTAAAGAATACCATTAACCATTCATCTCCTGCATGTTGGGTACTAACCGGTTTGGGCATCTTTCTCCTTTCTCCGCCCGTCCCCTTTTGCTGAGAAAACAGAAAGAAGTCGTCCTCCGTCTTCCTGCCTCTCTCCGGGGCACCAGCGCCTGGGACACAGCAACAACAGAAACAAATGTCAACAAACAGATAATCATTCAGTGTACTTTTCTGTAGCTCTTCTTGTATTATTATTATTATTATTTTTTTATTTGTCTCTCCCTACATCTAATTGTCACTATTGAAAGAAACAATGACAGGAAACAATCAAAGGCAAGATTCAAAGGTCGGAGCAAAAACGAGGGAAAGAGAAAGACAGAATAGAGAGAGAGAGTTAGATTAAGATGAAGCAAAACAGAGACAGGAGACAGAAAAGAAAAATAAGTAGGTATAGGAAGACACTCCACGGCTATTTCAAATGTCCTCTGTTGTTTCCCCTGGCAGACTCCTAACCAATCAAAGAGTTTAAAAAGGGAAACTACAGCCTGGATGGGAAATTTCCACTTCCACAAAGAGGGATTAAGTACTGGTGATATCAGTAGAGTCTGGCCTAACTGGGACGAGTTTTGCTTTAAAAAAGGCAAACACTGCATTTACTTAAGTAAAATTCTTCATCATAAGATTCTGCGTTGCTGTAGTTACTTTTAGGGTAAATAATCATAGAACATGTTCCCAGAGCCCAAACTGATGTGTTCAAATTGCATGTTTTGTCTAATCAACTGTGTATTTGGCATTTTTACATGACAAATTATTACTCAAGAGGTTAATCGATTATCTCTGAATTGCTATGATGTCTCTTTTTTCAACATTTCAAATACGTAGGTCTGGTGTGCTCATTGATGGTTGTTTCCCCCCCAATTGGAAAAAAAACAAGCCTTTGTAGGCTGGATTACTGTAAGAATGGGGATGTATTTTTCCTGTGCCACAGCCAGAACAACAAATGGCCACAGAAATGGAAAGTGTGGATAAGATTGACGCAGTTGTGCAGGTGAAAGTCAACAACATTTCTTAAATTGACAATACAAATGTTAACCGACCATGCCCGTGTCGACTGAAAATGATGCTGACAGGACAGATACATCAGTTGCTGCTTACTGATGTAGGAAAAATATGCCCCTTCCCAAACAGAAAACAGCAAACACAATGTCAGACTGAATAATGAAGTAAAAACAAAATGGCAATTCAGTTTGATTATCAGGCTAAATGAAATAATTGTTTCAGCACTAGTTAAACTATACCATTGCCAAGTTATGATGCACCCTGCATCGCTGAAAAGAACTAATTAAATTGGCCTGGAGGACATCTCAGCAGAATCAAGTATAATCTTGCTCTCTTCCCACAAGCGAAACACGTACAGAAACACTCACGTTAACAGCTGCTACTGAACTCCACCACTTTGGCTACAGCTGAAAATTCTCCTGAGTCCAGTTGAAGTGAGAATGGCAGAGATGTATCTGGACTTTTACCAGCTTAAAAAAAATAAAAATAAAAACAAAAAGGTGCTTAGTTGCAGTTTGGGAAAGACAAATGAGAAACAGAGGGTAGAGGTAAGGTAAAGAAGTGATAGAAGAAGGAACAGGAAGTTACTGAGATACTTGGGCAAGG
This sequence comes from Maccullochella peelii, assembly GCA_002120245.1. Taxonomy (NCBI): domain Eukaryota; kingdom Metazoa; phylum Chordata; class Actinopteri; order Centrarchiformes; family Percichthyidae; genus Maccullochella; species Maccullochella peelii. Next base: position 59,567 of record LKNJ01002106.1, on the reverse strand, counting down.
AGCTGAGAGGAAAAAAAGAGAACTCCAAAAATAGACACGAAAATCGTAGAGAGAGAAATAGATACGTGAAGAAAAAAATGTCTCCCCTTTCCATTTAAATGATTTCTTTAAGGTCACCCTTGACCTGCTTACTGTTAGTTGTTTGAAGTGATGGTTATGTGGACGGTTTATCTAAAACTGCCTGTCAGCCAAATGACTAGAATCTAAAACAGAGAGAGCAGTTGGTAGGTGTCCCATCGGTGCCAGATCTTTGTGATGTGTGAGGCCAGAAATAGACCTTTCTTAAGTGTCAAGCACAGGGAATTAAACCAGGCTCAATTGCAAGCTCAGGCTCAGAAGGAGGGCAGAAACTACAGAGTTATGTACAGAGTTTTAGAAAGTTTTGCCCCGTACAATATGACCATAATATGGACACATACATCAGGTTTGTTGGTCAATGGTTTCAAAGCATTTGTGAAACATTTCTTCAATATGTTTTTATTTCCAAAATGTTTAAGCAAACTTTACGTGATTTGGTCTAGATGATTTGGCACACAGAAATATTCGGCATGGTTTGTGGGGAGTTCTAGGTCCCGAAAAATAATGGTTAGATCTAAAAAGAAGTCTCAGCACTGTCCTCAAATAGTGATAAAAGTCATAATTATTGGTGGACTTCACGAACATGGTTTCTAAGTAACTAACTTCTTGTACAAGGAAACCAAGAATTGTTCATTTTAAAGAGACCTGGACTTGTATGAATTAAAAAATGTAAATATGAGGACTTTGGGTACTTAATAAATGCATGAAATTGCCTAAAGATGTTCATGTCTTCGTGGTGTTGCAGTCACAACAATCAACAGCTTTAACAGTCACCATGACAGAAGCATAAATCTGTCTTTTAACTGATTATAATCAAATTAATAGACTATATATAAATAGAGGACTGATAGAGGAAAGTGCTACACACATGTATGCTACAAAGGCTACAAAAACCCAATATCTTATACTATTAATATCATTACTACATGTGTATGTTCTGCTCTGATTCTAAACAGGTATATATATTGTGAAAATGTGACATTAACTCTGTCAGTTACAAACTATTGTGAACTTTACCAGAGAGTTCTGTAGCTCATAAAAGTCTAAGTAGGTCACAGATTTCTTGATGCCTCTTTAACGGTCTAAATGTTTCCATTTCATTAAAATCATATTCCAGACTGAGAAAGGGGATTTCTACATATTAGAAACGCATTGAATATTCTTGAGGCAAACTGCAAATTTTATAATCACATCAGAGAGCATTATGAATATACTTTGGAAACAAAAAGTGGCTTAATTCAGACGTAATTCTCTTTCACATTAGTCTTCAGAAAATTCTCTTTGATGTGCCACATAACTGCGGGGCATGTCCTGCAAATCAATGCCCAGCTCAGTCAGACCTTCCATCATCCTGTCAGTGCCCTTTAGGGACCAAATCCTGAAGGTATACGAGGCCTGGAATATGTCTTTGTTCAAAGTGAGCGCTGGCAATCAGACCAACCTCATTCTCAAGGCACAAAATCAGCTCAACTGTCCCAGGATTGTCATTTTACTGTCCTCTATACCACCTACCATCTACACTAGAAATAGTTGAAATACATGATGAAAGACAGCAGAATTATGTTTTAATCATCATTATTCTAAAATGGGAAACAAAACTAATATAATGTTTCCACTATTTTACTAAATATTATATGATACCAAACCCTGAAGACTTGAGAACATTAAATAGTGATTAATGTTTAAGAGATCTTAATATTTAATATCTTCTGCAGTAACAGTAGAGGTGGTGACCGAGGAGTTCTGCACAGGCCTAAAACTGAGAGCCAAACCTGACCTCCACCTGTGCCTTAAAGACCAGGCCCTGCTAAACCAGACTACGAATACAGTCTGGAGTCACCAACGTGACTTTAGTTACCTTTAGTTGGCCAGGCTAATGTCATTGACTACGCTCTCTTTCCTGCTTCCCACTGGGCATTGCATATCTGCTTGCAACACATGACATGCATGTTTGTAGGCGACTGAAATACATTTAATTCACAAAAAAATACCCGAACCCAAACCTGCCCAGAGCCCGAAGTTAACGCAGCCCAAACCCTCCAACAGTGACAGCACCAGTTTCAGCTTTATAATCCTAGCAGAGGAAAAAAGTTGTTTCAGTTCATAATCGATTATCACTGCAGCCTGGAAAGATAAAAGCACCACACACATCCTAAATTTTGTTGGTACCTAATTTAATATCAGCCACACATGAGTCTAAGCCTTTATCAGTGTCCCTTGGCTAAATAGCTTAAATCTGAAGCAGGTAGACTTAATAAATCTGCACAATACGCAGCCTGTGGTGAGTTTATCAGCTGGGTCTCCCTGTGCAATTTGCCTCTCTCGCCTTTTCTTGCACTACGTTTTTATATAACACCTTATCAATGGTGAGAGAGGGAGGAGCAGAATAGAGCACTGATAGGAGAAAAATAAAGAGTGTCGGCAAGGGGAGAGACACATAAGAATTCAAAGCTTGCCTTGACCCATATACCTGCAGCCAGGAGATACGTAAAGACCCTGAATACTAAAATAACTAACAGACTTAAAGCTGTGTCACTCATTTCCTCAGAAAACTGGAATGTAGATAGTTAGAGATGATGGCTCTCGCTTTGAAAGAATAGATATGCGGGTCTTTATTAATATATTCTGGACAAAATGCCTCTTCCAACTTGACGTTCGAAATCTCATTCTTCAGGTCTAAGAGCCACCAGATTGATAACATCAGCTTTGTTCTGCATACGGCAAGGTGAAAGTGATTACCATCTACAAAATTTAATAGATTTAAGTGCTCCAGGCTTTATGGAAACACATGACCCCCAGGCCTACACACACACACCTAAGGGTGACCTTTAGTGTGTGTTGTAGCTGAAAGCATCCAGAGCTTTCCATAAGAACACAGGTCTGCTCTGTTTAGCAGCCCACTACCTCGTAAACCTGGATGTGTGTGTGTGTGTGTGTGTGTGTGTCCCCTTCATTCAGTGAAACCAGAGGGTCACTCCCAAGCGGATACAGCTTCCAGGTCACCATTCATGCAGAAAGAAACTCTGCTCTCTGTGCACATTACACTCTTTCATCTCTCGCTCTCGTTTTGTCTCAGATCAGTCTCAACACAGTTGCATTTTACACACACTTTAAAAGAGTGTCTTGTAAACCTGCTTCACACCTTCCTGCTCCTCCTCCTCTGCATTCCTCTCCCCTTTAACAGCACTGCAGGTGGGGTTGGGTTGGGCATCATTCAGAGTTAACTGAATATTATTCTGATTCTCTTTATCAGCTCTGGTTCTGATTTATGGCATATTGTTTGAGCACAAACCACCTTATTTTTTAGGTCGTCAAAACCAGTAATTGTCAAAACAATAAAAGCTATTTTGTGTCTCTGCTTAAAATATAAAATACAGAAAAATATAAATATTCTCTATCTTGCCATGTAAATGTTGAATACTGGCTGTTCATGTCTGTTTGTACTGGAGTTAGACATGGTCGCACGAGCTGAACTGGGGACATCAACAATGCTGCATTCTTACGCCATGCTCCAAGAAACATTTTTTCAGGTTAGACAGAATGAAATTGAATTAAGTTGTTTGTTTTTAATAAAGCTGGAACTGGTTCAGATTTAGAACCACTTTTTGATGCCCAACCCGAATTTCTAATGTTCGACTGTTTCTCCCTCAGTTGTTTCCTGCTGAAATTTACACTCACTTCTTTCTCTGCTTGTCATCTTTACATTTTTAATTTAATTTTGAATTAATCTGCGGATAATAATTAGCTTTTTTTGTTGTTGCATTCCACCTTCATTCATTTTATTGCCCCTATGATTTTCAGAGTGTCCTGAGTAAATGAACTTTCACCGAGCAAGTGAGAGCTTAGTGGCTGCTAAACATCGGTTTGGTTGACAGGTTGAGGTTTACCTCCTGATGTGCTTGTGGTCGTGTGTGTGTGTGTGTGTGTGTGTGTTATTTTGTTCAATCCTTGTGGGGTCCAAATAGCTACACAAAGATATTTTAAAGAGAAGAAAAACCTGCCCAATAGACAACATTGAAGCCATCCATGTTAAAATTGTGTCTTCTTCAATGGAGGAATATTTCACTATTTGAGCAATGGCTGTCATTACTTGTGTGTTTGCAGAGGCTACAAAATGTCCTGCTGTTAAGTGCCAGATACAACACACACACACAACTTCCAGCAGCTGTTTCAACAGCAGGAAACTGTACCAACTGCTTTGCTTGACAACAAGGCTTTACTTGTACAACAGAAGAGCCAACTGATTCCTCGTGGAGTGTGAGGAGGAGAGTGTCAAACAGCACAAATGGCCTGTTCAGGGTGTGACCTGTGAACCCACTAACACAAGCACAATGCAAAACAATGTGGCCACTTTAAATGAAATTTTAATGCTGCTTTGGTGCCACTGAAAAGACTTGAATTCACTGAATGTTTACCAAATGTACTGTACGCTGCAAGCAGTGATTCCTTTCTCAGTATGCCTTCCACACAGGTTGAACATGCAGACTGGAATAGTTATAAGACAAGAAGAGGAACAAGAAGAAAAGAAGGAGAACAAGAAGGATGAGGAGGAACAGAGCAACTGCAGCAGTTAAAGTTAAGTAGCTAAAAACAAACGCATGGATCCAAGTTCACCCAAACAGAAACATGTCAAGAGTACATATAGACATCTACACCTGATCTGGAGAAACCACAAACATTGCTATTTCCTGTCAGGCTTTTTCTTTTCCATCTTTGTTTAGTAATCTTTTCATGAGTCCCAACAACAACAGGATGGTGTAGTCAGAATGACTAATATTCATTTGAGCAATATTTACCGGAACAAATATTCACTTGGCTAAACAGACTGTGACAAAAAAAAAAAAAAAACCCAAGTCAACAGGTTTTAACAGCTGTTAAAATGAATGGAAATCTGCTGTCTGCTCCTGCATGGAGTTGACAATCACCCAGGTTGACTTTAGAGCTGCAACAATTAGTCAATTAGTCGATCAAAATAAAATTAATTGCCAACTATTTTTAAAAGCGATCAGTCATTTTTCAAGCAAAAATGTCAAACATTTGCTGGTTCTAGCTTCTTAAATGTGAGGATTTGATGCTTTTCTTGGTCATTTATGACAGTAAATGAAGAGTATTTGGGTTTTGGACTGTTGGTCGGACAAAAGAAGCAATCTCAAATGTCACTTTGGGTTCTGGGAAATTGTGACGAGCATTTTTCACAATTGTTTGACATTTTAGACTAAACTATTAATAGTGAAAATAATCTGCGGATTAATCGATAATGAATATAATCGTTAGTTGCAGCCGTAGTTGACTTAGTAAGTTGATGTTCAGTGTTTTGCTCAAGGACACAGGACTGGTGTCTGAACCTATGCAACAGGTGACTGAACACCTGTTGCATAGGTTAAACCTGAGACCACCAGACTATTCTGCATATAGAGATATATGGAGGATCTACATATGAAGGTTAGGAACAAAATTTCAATCCCCAAAATTAAACAAACATTTTATTTCTTTGTTGTTGGTCAGTCCTCTCTGTCAGAATACTTCAGATCCTGAGTGACTTAACCTGCTGCATAATGTTTCAGAAAGAGCAGCTCAGGACTGACAGAGAGACAGATACAGAAAAAGAAAGTGAACGAAATCAAACGGGAGAAGATGAGATCATGAGAGACGGAAAGAGAAACTAGATAGCATCTTTCAGTGAACCTGGCTGTGATGTGGGTTGTGAAACTAAAGCGTTTGCTCCCCGTCACCAACTGAAGGGAAACAGCTGCACGGTATCTTTCAGAGCTGCAACTCGTGGTTATTTTTATCATTGATCTGCAGATTATTTTCTCGAGTAATGTATGAAAAATGCCTGTTATAAAATTGAAACAGTCCAAAGTGACACAGTTTACTATATGACAGAGAACAGCAAAAACATCCTAATATTTAGTGAATTTGGCATTTTGCTTTAAATATGAAACATCCATGAAACCATTTTATTTTGTTATTTTAAATTACTTTACTGTGACTTTATAAAAGGATTTTCTTGTTTACAGTGTGGGTTGTGTATTCAGAGATTTATCATTTTTATTGGTTATAATAACATTTCCTTCAAACAAAACTTTACAACCAAGTGCGGAGACATCATTATCTAAACCACTGAATTGGAAATGATAACTAAATTGCCCAAATTAAAACAAAATTACTCAAACTGTTCGTTTTAATGTCCACTGCAATGCAGAGCAACTTTGACCTACTGTACTTATTACTTATGCATGCACGCACTTTTACGATGCAGTGAACAGATATTTCTGGTGCATTCACTTTTGTTTCATCCTTTCTTTTATTTTGGGTTTAACTGGACTGGGCATGTGACAACAGTTGCTAGAACAAAACTACAAAAGAACGAACCAATTTCAAAAATGTCCACTCAACGTTAAAAGTGCAAAATGTAAACTGAGGAAACTGGAAATAGCAAATAGAGAAAGAAAGGTTTCTCCAACAACCTCAATGAGCCAGAGCTGACTAGGCATCACAACCAACACAGTCACATTGTAGACAGTCTCACAGCAGCAGCTGGTGTGTGAACAAATCTATTCAGCCAGCTTCAGATGCCGAATCTGAGGCCAATTTGGCAAATTGCTTTCTCGATTAATGTGCCGGTTTGTTTCTAAATTAGTTTCTGCATAAAGTAAACCATGACCTGTTCATTTCTCGCCCTAGAAAACCTACACTGCTGTAGATGCTGCTTTGCTGAAGGTCCCAGGTCAGGGTAGGCGACGTGTGCCTTCTTCTTGTGGAGAGTGCCTTTCGGTTTCAGTTACACTCTTGAAAGAACTTTCCAAAATGCAGAGTTCATACATAATGATGAGCAATCCAAACTTTAGTTTTCCAAATGGCAACCTAACACTTTTCAGGTAGCGTATTATGAATAATCAGTACATCTTTTTATTCACAATGGATATGAATGATTTTAAAAATTAACTCTGGAGCTAAGCAGCCAACAGAGGTGACTTTAACTCAGTTTACACCTGCACTAAGGTTACATAACAGACAATTAACACGCTATATTTTTCAGTAATTGACGTGAATATGCATATGAATATGAATAAGACAACTTTCGCCTACTCTCATCTGGAGCCATGAGATTATTCAACAGGTTACAAACTAAAATTGCGCTGCTGAGAGAAATCTAAAACCAGCCGTCAAAGGTATCTCATGTCATGATGCAGAGAGCCTCTATCTCAAATGAGCTGTAATTTGGTCCCCAGTGGAGGCGGGGCCAAGAGCAACAGGAGGATTTGAGCGACGGGGATAACAGCCAATAAACTCACGCCCCCTGCTGTGCTGAGGCCAATCAGACGCCGACGGAGCATCTGTTTGTGCCAGATGGAGCGCTAGCATCATGTGTGGGCGCGTTAAATGCGACTGTATTCAGGACCGTTGTTTACGCGCAAACGCTGAACCAGCCCGTGTTGCACGCGGTGTAATTCGGCGTGGTTTCCAGGACGGCCGGTAAACTCACTTGAAGTCACTCAAAGTAACTTAGTTACGTGGGGAACAGGGTTTAGTCTACATACCATTTACGAACCAGCATCAATCTCTCATGTAAATGTGTACTTCTCAGTGTCAGAGTGGTTTTCACACGATGAAAGTGATTTAGTTTGGCTCAAAGTTACACTATGCGACTGCAGTGGGTGCAGGCGCAACAAACAGCGGAATTTGAATCGACCACAAGTATTTAGAGAGTCCTCTGGCCACGAGAAGCGAGTCCATAAATATCAACAACAAGGGCCGAAACAGGCTAACGGTGTTTTCGCAGCTGCTGTTTGCCACATTGCTGCAGAAAGAAAGGCGCGTCGTCAGCAGCAGCAGCGCTCACTACAAAAAGTTGCAAACAGCGCAAGAAACATTGTTTCCGCTCCGAGCTTTACAAGTGAGCCGCAGAGCCCTCCGACATGAAAAACACCAACAGGACCTCGCTCAACCGCGGAATTTAACACCGAGCACGAACACGCTCGCCCAGGTGATTATGGTGAGATAATTAGCCGAGCGCTCTGAGGCACTGGTGAACGCCAAAAGTGGTCCGGATGCAGACACCTAACATGAGCGGTGGTCTGAACCGCCGACTGTTCATTCTGGAAAAAAGGACACGCATCTAATTACCCTGACTACTAATGCAAGCCCTGTTCTGTTGCATAACGTTTGAACTGACACACAGCACCTCAGCGCAAAGTGACACCGGTTCACTCACCCGTCCTCCCGTCCTGAAACGTGCAAGAAGCCGGTTAGAAACGGAGGTGACGCAAAATTTGAGCCACACGTCTCACCACCACGCCGCCTTTAAAGCTATAAAATAAGTTAGAAGCGCTACGGCTCGTTAACGGGCCTGCGTAAAAACACCGCTACCCGCTCTCCAGCCCGGAGAGGAAAATAAATCCACCCTCATTTGAACGGCTTAAAGGAGGGCAGAGATGAAGGCGATCAAACTCACCTCTAACGCCTGCCTGCGCTGAGGATGTGTCCAACTGTCACCCCCTCCAGCTGGCAGCAGTACTTTATATATCCACAGCGAGTAAAAATAGAGCGTTTCACCTTCCCGTCCTCTGCGCTGTTTACCGGACACGGTGCGTAGCTACCGAGAGTGTAGAGTGATACAGGCTTCAGCGGTGGAGACTCCTCCGCTAGGCTCCCACAGCCGGAGAAGAGGTACAGACAGTCAATATGGCTGACGAACTTACCGTACCGAGGCGTGGTGAGCGGAGTCCTGCAGATTCACCCCCCTCCCTCACCCCGTGACTGACACTCTGCAGAGCAGCCTGCTGCGGGGTGGAAACCAGGGGTCCCAAACTTTATCATACCCAAAAAGGAGACGTTATATACCCCAGAGGCCTTTCTGGTAAATGTGTTAAGTCACACTTTATTTCTGACCGTTCACTGCTAACTACTATACTTACTATATTCAGCTTATAATGTGCCAGTAAGTCAGATATAACTGTGCATACAGTGTTAATTAGATATTCAGTGTCCAAGTTAGGCTGATCTTTTGGTTTGATTTAGAGCTTACAGCCTGGTTTGAAGAGGTGGAGCAAATGACACAAAGCAAGCAATACTTTCCTGCTGTGTTATTTTGACAACAAAACCTCTCACCAAAGTAAGATATATCCCTGCGGGAATTTATCAAAGTTAATTAACAGTTGGCATTACATTACATACAGGATGAGGGTGATGGGCATGGGCCCTCGCCACCCTCAAGTTTTCCCCTCATCTTCACAGAGAATATCTCTGTCTGCCTGCACAGAGATCTACACATTCGATCACTGATCAGTCACACAACCAGTCAATATCAATCAACAATCAAACATCAGCTTCAGTATTAGAGCGTCATCAAATAAAGTTGTGAAAGCCCAAAAGACTCAAAATATGGCTGTTAAAGTTAACAAAGTCTCTGGTAGTGTTCAGGCATTTTCTTTCAGCCTTATACGATGCTGTTTAGCATCACTTGTAGTTTTTTGCAGTGTGTCCAGTGTGACTATTGGCTTTAGTCGGCGCTTACCAGCCAAATGTACTGATCAAAAGCTAAGCTAAGAGATGATAATCGGCTGTTGAACAGTATTGCAATTACAAGTTATGTGGAAAAATCAATCTCACCAGACACACAGTAAACAAACATGGAAGTAGTGAACATGATAATGTGAATGTGACACTTCCATGTATTTGCAGGTAGTTGTTATACTTCCTTATTGTGACAGGTGGTTGTAGAACAATAACTTGAATGCACCAACAATGGCAAACTCTGCTTTCATCGAAGTATAATTACAAATATAGACATCTGTGAACTTTCTCATTGGGTATTTTATAAACTTTATGCTATATTTCTACAACCCAGGAGGTTTCTGTCAGAAGAACACCTGCACAAAGGGCTCAATAACCACAATGTGCCTCAACCATAAGATATTTTAAAGGTGCTTTTACAGGTATCTACACTACTAATGAGCCCTTTGTATCTTAGAGAATGGTGTATACACTACGCAGACTAAATTCAAGAGTGTATCCTGAAAATGACTCTTGTGTTTTCATTTTATACAACTTTATTCAGAGTACTAATTCTCACAGTTTGATGTCAGAGGCAAGGCGGCGGGGACCACAGGCTGTTTTACACAACACAAATGCCTCCCCATGTCCTGACGGGAAAACAACAAGAAATGAAACGGATATCTCAAAGCAATACCATCCATGAATGTTTAGTCTTTCAGTTGTACAATTTACTCCAGAGCTGCATAGAACTCACAATTCTTGTGACATTTTACTGTAATAATAAAATGTATCCACTGAAAGGGGATGCTCCGTGAACAAATATATTACCCACACTTGTCTCTCGAGTTTTCCTTCCACCTCACCAGGCTGCACTGCCCATCGCCCATCTCCTGAAAAAGCTCTCCATTCATCACCGCCTGTAAATAAGTGCTTTATGAAAATAGCCGTGTTGTGAAACAGAGCCCATGTGGTTGTGAGGAGGAGAGATGTGTCATCCTTGAGCTGTGAGTCACCGGCATCAGTGATCTGTAATCTGCTGCGTACACTCAGTTAGAGGCTGACTGATGCTGTTTTGGAGCCAAAGCTGTCAATATGTAAGAGCAATAACATCCTGACAACAATCTATTAGCAGGGGGGTGCCCTACTACATACGTGGAGATTGTTGCACTAACTTTTAGCAAAGATCTCTCAAATGTTGAGTGAGTTGTACTTGAGTTGTAAGAGTTCTTTTAATACAACAGTGCCAATATACTGTATATATTTGCGTCAGGCTCTACACTGAATATTGATTCTCTAATAAGCAGAAAGAAATTAAAAAAGCTGTCACTCTGTCTTTTCATATTTACATTAGTGTCACAAAAGTAGGCCTACGTTCAACGTTTTTCTCACTCAGTGCTGATTATATTTGCTTAAAAATGTAATGAAATACTTAACAGTCCACAATATGCAGTCTTACAGTATGCAGCGAAGTGAAATAATTATTTATCCATCTCTCATTTTGCTAAGTATAAGGATTTCCAGACCAGATATTGTCTAGAGTGAGCATCAGATGTTACTTCTGAATACAGGCTGCAGCAATGGAAAGTAGTGTGTGTGTGTGTGTGTGTGTGTGTGTGTGTGTGTGTGTGTGTGTGAGAGAGTGAGTGAGTGAGTGTGATACTGCACTGCTACATTGGATGCCAACCGCTTCATTACAAGGAGAAAGAGAAAGAAGTCCGTTGAAAATGGAGGCCAGATTATAATGACAGATCTCCTGGGAGGCTGATTCATCAGTTTGCATCTCTGGCCCATTTTAATGTCACTGACATAAATGTGAAACATTGTGAGGAGAATGAAAAGAAAATGCTGCATGGTGAAAATGTGAAACAGATAAACTTAGATGATTAAATCATTGTAGTTGTAAATGTCTTTCTTCTCCATTATTCCAAACATGCCACACTGTGCAGCAGGTTAAAACACTCGCTGTGTAACTGTATTACAGCCAAGGACAAAGGCAAAGCAGCACACTTCATTCATGGGATTCATATTTTGTAATATTTAGATCGTTGTTAATTCAGCTCAGTCTACAGCGCAGGCTGGTGGTTTGAGAGAAGGTCTCAGGTTCAACCCTGCAACAGCTGATGTTGCTCTCTGAGTTAAACACCGAACATGCATTCACCTCATCAATGTACAGATCTCTCTGGGAAAATGTCAGCTCAGTTTCTTACACATTTTCATATTATTCACATTCTTCCCACATTTGGTTCCTCTTCTCTTTCTCACCCCTTCGAGGCCCCCTCACCGGTGTGTTTTCAGTCGACAGTTTTAGGAAGTAATGTAGCACATTAAATGGGATTACAGTAAGCTCATGTGCGCACTCCAGTAACACAGCTAGTAGTGCAATTCTCTTCCAGGTGAATTGAAGTCTTTTTAAAAGTCTTTTGAGCCTTTTGCAAGTTTAACTAATGATTCTGAAACCCATGAAGTGCATTTCTGTTATTATGGACCAGAACTGTGGAATAGGCTGTCCATAAATATCTGACATGCAACTAAATTCCTTTCAGAAACAGACTGACCTATGTTTACATGTTTAGTAGTTTGTTGGTAGAATGTTTAATTCCATCAAATTTTACTGAACTGTTTTAGTTTATCCAGTTTTTCTTTGTGCAACCTTTTAACCTGTTTATCTGTTTTATGAGTTTATTCTTTTGCAGTTTTATATAAAGTACCCTGCATTGTTTGTATGAAAGGTGCTACACAAATAATCTTTTATAAAACTACTATTTGCTTCACTGAACAATTATAGTGTGTTTGACATTAGATTGTGATAACCTTTGAAATATTTATGTTTCATTGGTGCAACTTGTTTTTGTTGTTGTGCAACACTGACACCTTATGGCCACAACAGCAGTTTGTTCATCTCCATGGCAACATGATGATACAAAGGCTGCAGTGCCTTTGTATCCTTTGAAACCTTAAACAGGATGAGGTTTCTTTGCATAAGGGTTTGTGTCATTTTCTCTGCAGCTGGAGATGAAAAGGAGAAACAGGTTTCTGGTTCACAACAGAGCATCTCTCTCCTGTCTCTTACACTTCTACACACACACACACCAATCCAATCTTTTTTTTTTTATGCCAATAACTGTCACGCCCTACACACAAAAACAGAACGACTCTTGTTCTGAATTCCTACAAATCATTTAGGAGTACAGAAGGATAAAGAACCTCCACCGAGCCAAAGATCATTTAGTGGTAGTTTAGTGTGAGCATTTTCTTCAGGAGCTAAATTCATTATTTCTTCCTCCTACATGACTGCATAATTGCAAAGGTGTGCAGAGAGTGCATCAAGGAAAGGGGTAAAAATTAATGAACACCTTTTTCATGTGCACCGTTTACGTTATGATTCATTTTAGCAGTTTTGTTCATTAACATGAAAGCACAGAAATTATATTTCATAGGCTATTGTCATAAAGCACGTCAAAGTCAGTGAAGTAATTCACTACAAAACACCCTATTGCACTGTAGCCTACCATGTTAGTTAATTAGTGGTTTACTGCAATTGGAGGGTTAAATTATTCTTTATTGTGCTGCATATACTATATTTATTAATTTACCTTTTTGATTCTCAGTCCACTTCAGCACAAGACATTTCAGAGGGAAACGCTGGTTTAAAAATCTGACTGGAAGTTTCCTCCGTGGCCACACGAGAGCAGCAAATCACCACCTTGTGTACACTACCCCCGGATTCCTTTGTTATCTAAATTTTAAACCAACAGTGCTGAACAGTTTAATCTTGATGTTTGCACGTGGCATTCTTTGTCCATTGATTTCTCAAGCACACAAAGATTTGTCTTGTTTGATAGAAGAGTCAATACAGGGCGCAGTTCCCATCATGTCCTCATGAGTTACTTTACAGTGCAGAACAGCTCACAATAGCCAAGGTGTTTGCACGTGGAGGTGGTTTGACATTGTATGGTGGTGTGACTGAATGCTCTCTGACCATGATTGAACTTTCTGGCATTTTAACTTGTTCTAACCTCATTGCATTTTTTAAAACTAGTGCTACCAACTGTTTTCATTTTGCCCTGCAGCAGCAACCAGACGACACATTTGGAATCAGACTTAGTGTGAAGTACATCACAGTGTGCAGTTCCAATTGCAGATCCACACGTTTTCTTTTTATCTGGTCTCCTTATTTTTTGCACTTTCCCTAGATCACCTACCAGTCAAACAGTACACTGCACTACTGTGACATTATCTGTTGTTGCAGTTTCCTGTTGGTGGCACACGTGTCTTTGTCTGTTTACCTGCTCAATTTATTTCTGTTTATTCAAAATTACCAGCAAACACTGGATACATTACTTCTTCTTTTGCACAAAGGAGGCAGAGTGTTGGAGAAATAAAAATAAGTTCCCGTGAAAAGACCAAAACATAAGAATTGATCCTATTGTGTATTTCAAGCCTGATATATCGTACTCCGGTGTGCCATAGAACTGCATTGTTTTACAAAAACTCTAAGACGTAGAAATGCCACACTGTTGCATTGGGTGACATGTTCCTTCATTGCCAGGAACACACACTGTAGTTTATTTTGTCTCACACATACACCGTCCTGCTGCTGGAAATACTCACTAGAGCACTGAATGTGTATTAATCCACACCTAAAAATAGTCCCCAACTAAAACAATTTACTCTTGTTTGAGTTATGCTTGCTAAATATTATAGTGCCCACCTTTTTAAGGAAATCACTTTGCCTTTTTATTTTAATTGAACTATATATTTGTGAACCATTTTTAAAGATGTATGAGCCATAGACAGGGCAGGGAAGTCTGAACGTTTGAGAGAGACTGAAAAAAAAAAAAATGTTGGTTTTCATTTTTTAATGGGCTTTGTTGCCAATAAGAAAAATATAGCATAACACCAGCCTTATTCTTTAGCTGTATATAGGAAGGATCACTATTGTTTTAGATATGAAAATGTGATTAATCACTACTTTTACATGTATTCTTGTCATTGGTACTTAACATACTTAAAATACATTGAATGTAAGTGAAAGTAAATGACTTCCCTGCCCACTTAACTAAGTTATTTCTTGTATCCATCATCTTACAATCTCATAACTCCAGTTCTGGCGTTAGAATAGTTCAGTTGTTGGTTCTTGTAGACCTTGATGTTGCCCCCCACCTCACAGAAAAACAAAAGAAACCTGCTTTTCTCAATTAGAGATACGGGTTTCACTCTCATCAGATATCTACTGCTCCATATATCATCTGGTCACAGTTCATTTTCTAAATGTCAGTTATGTGAGCTTTGTTTGTGTGTCGAGCTCTGGCAGCCAGACCTGAATAGTCAACACAGAGGTTTGGCTTTGCCGGCAAGGTGATGTGATGTTTTCAGCAGTGTAGTGCAGAAACAGGGAAACCAGCCATCAGAGCTGCTGCATGCCAAATTAAATATTATTCAGGTGGAATAATGTGCTGCTGGCTGGAAAAGTGCTGAATAAATCAAATGATGGCTGATTGTGGTAAGAATGGTAATTGTAATTCTTGTTATTATTACTGTAATGACACCTATTGTGATGTAGAACAGGGACAGAAATCAAAGTGGCCTGATGAAAATGTACGCCGTGTTGCTCAGTAGTCGGCGTGTTGAAGGGACGGGGAAATTAAATACAGTTCACCCAAATAATAACTAAATAAATTAAAACATATTTTAATACTCTCCCCTGTGATATCCAACTGGTTGTGTGTGCGCCCAGGTTGTTAAATATATACCTCTCAGAATACTGCCCTAACTGCAATACAATGGGTATGAATGAATTTCATTTAAATTGCTCAAAACATTGATGAATTGCTTTTTGAAAGACAGTTTATTTATATTGTATACTTATACTATGTAAATATTTGACTATGCAATAATTTTATATTAATCCTTATAGTGCTGTAGGAATGAGCCATAAAACCTGTAAATTAGTTATCATTTTTATACTTCTGGTTCCCTCGTCTCAAAATCCTTGGGTTTTTGGTTCGATGCCTGAATAAGGTCTGTGGTTAACACAAGCGTCACGTTTTGTCCTACGACATGAAAATACGTCAGTAAACACCAATTTTCAAGCTTTTACGTGTCTTAAAAAAAAAAGGCAGTTGCTAACAAGTGGCTAAATGAGACTACAGAGGTTGTCGGGGACATTAAACAACACATCGAACACAAACTCATCTACTCACTCATCTGCCTTTACAGCCGCGTTGGGTTTATACTCATGCTCTTGTAAACTATTCTAACTCAAACTTTGCCAAAAGGCTTCTGTAGAAGAGGTAAACGCGGGAAACCAAATTACAAGTTGGAAGTTTAATGGCGGTGACGTTGAAGTCATGTAGTTCGTTTATAGACCAACGTTAGCTTTTTACTTCTGCTGATCTTGCTGAACAAAAAGTGTATCATAAAATTTTGTTTGCCACAGAGTTTATTTTCTGCAATAATCCAACGAATGGAAAAATCCCATTGGCTTTTTGTCACAGGAGCCAGGGTGATGCCAACTTTCAGGTTGGTCTACAAAAATACATCATCCCTGCAGCACACATACAGTAATACCGTCTATGTTGTAGAGTATTTTACACTCAGTACTAAAACTAAAGTAAATAAACAACAAACCTAGTTATTAGTTGTCTAAGATCTTTGCACGATGAAGCCAACAGGAGATTGTGTATAATTTCTCCATATTAGGTATTGCAGGATTATTTTAACAGTTTTACTCAGAAGGGCATTTCCGCATGCAGCCCAATCAGTCAGTGACATGCACACTTGTCGCCTTCAGCCCAGGACCCTCAGTGTTTTCATGGCTTTATATGGTGGAATCACAACATCAAAAGAGCACAGGCCAGAGCGGTTAGGGGAAGAGGGGGGCGGGCGGGCTGGTCGAGGGAATGAAGACGAAATGTGAAATGAGGATGAAATGGAAATTTAAAGTGACAAGAAGCAGGAGGAGAACAACACAGAGGGAGTGAGAGAGTAAACAGGAGAAAAGCAAGTAAAGCTTTAAGATACATTCAGGTTTCTTTACTTTTGGAGAGATGTAATCAGGCATGCTGTCTGCTTTTGTAATTTTTACATTAATTTCTATTTTATGATTAAGTTAATTACTGAGATCAAAGGAGCAAAATACTCAGCATGAAATGCACAACAATGTCGACCGCACAAGTAACAGTCATCCATTGTTACGGGGCATCTCAGGGAGAGGACCCAAGCCCAGACAGAAGAGCAGGGTTTCACACAGGAACCAATATCCAACTAAAAGAGGCAGTAAACATAGTACTCACGACTCAGGATATCCAGAAATCCACAGAGCAAAACAGAACCCGCAATACTGAAGACTCTAAACTCAAAGGGTAGGTCACCAGAAACACAGAACACATCTAACACAGACCATACAGCGCTCACGTAACTTAGGGTAATGACACAACAGGGAACAAAGGAAAAGGACCAGTACAAATAGGGGAGAGCAAAAGAGGGAATCAGAGGCAGGTGCGCAACAAACCACAGGTGAAAATAATCAGGACCAGAGTAACCATGAAGCCAGGCAAACAAGACAACCAAGGAAACCATACTACAAAATAAAACAGGAAACGGACACAGACCACATATCATGACATCCATATGCATCATTGGACAATGCGCATTTATTTCTTTTATATTTACATTGCATTGTATGTTTTCTTATTGTGCAAATAAACCTTTCTCAAAGCATTCTCATTTGTTAGTTAACATTTCTTGGTGGAAGATATTTTCAGAACATTTTTAACAAATTATGCTTTTAAAAAGTGTCAGGGACAAAATCGGGACATGTCCCCAGAGTCCCCTGTGTAAATGACACCTATGGTTGTGATGTGATGTTTGGGTAATAATCCCACTGTTCCTTTATTTTCTCATCCAAATAAGTTTATCTAACTTGGTGTTTGTTTAAAACCTGTCTGATCGTTTGGCTGCTTGTGTATCTTGCCCCATCTGACTTCTTATCAGCCATGTTCCTAGATCTCAGCAAGTACCTTGGTGAGCACAATGTTAATATTATGGATGGAAATGATGGGCAAAACTGTAAAATATGATCCAAGTTGAAATAAACTGGAATTACTCTTGCTTAGCTGCTTACGAGTTTCATTCGATGGCCACACGATGGTAAAAAGGCTGTTTCACCAGACAGTTTAAATTTGCTGCTGATGAATTCAGTTTTAGAATATCAGTATTGGCCTTCAAAAACGTTCGACGTTCGCTGTTAATGTTACCAAGGTCGTCTGCATGTCCTCACCCTCCATTTTCCGCCACTGTCCTGCTCTGACCTATTTTGGTATTGGGACGATAACATTTTCTGTCCTGGGAATCTTCAGAGAGAGAGAGAGAGAGGGAGAGGGAGAGAGACGACCTTGTTTCCCTCCAAAGTCTTTATGCACATTAGATAGAGGCAGATTACCATACTGCTTTGATGCAGGTCAGTATGGCAACTAAAGTACAATCTATGATATCACTTTAAAACAGCAGCTGTTTTAACACGACTGAAACTTTTACACCTACTGCTCTGTGAAATTCTTTTAGGGAGAGCTGATTGTAGAATATAATAAGTGGATTTGATGTTTTTGGGGGGCGATTAGTTTGTTTCAGCTACATTGTTAGCTCCTTTTGCTTCCTTTTTGATGAGATCATTGTATTTGTTGATACTGAAAATGTTCCGTTAATTACTGTGCACAGGGAGACTCAGGCTCACAGTATGGAGCTGTAAACAGTGTGGATGTACACAGCTTGAAAAATAATATTCCACTCTGGTAAACATAAAAGATACTGAGGATATGAGCTCAGACTGCCAGTAAACTCGCATTAGGAACGTGACTGCAGACGTAAACACACTATTTTTGTTTAGAGTTGTTTAAAAATGGTATCATGGTGTAAATATTTGTAAAGGAAGGCGAGAGTCACTGTATAGACCCTGCAGACCTTTTTGTTTCGTTGTCCATACTGTGTATATGTCCATTTAGACAGTCCTAGAAATCTATAGGCATGCTGCCAGGTGTGTGAGTCTCTGGTCTGTAAACACACATGCACACGCACACCTGCTCTCTGGATCATATTGTGTGTACACCTGGTTGTACATATTTAAATGATAATTGAAATTAAAAAATGAATGTTGGAAGCTTGGAAACCTCTAACAGTCATTCTGTCAGCCAAAAACTATATTTGTTCAGCTGCTAGAGCAAGAAATTTACTCAATCTCAGGTCCACCGAGAAGCCAAATGTCCACAGTGAATTCTACTTTCACTCAAATATAAGTAGACGTCTAGGTTCCTCCTCTGTCTTGTTCCATCAAAGTTCTAATTTTAACCTTTGACCTCCGACAGCCTCCTCTCACAGGACGACCCCTTCTCAACCCTGCCAGAACTCAACACTTTGATGCTTTTAACAAAGACAAAGAGTGCCTTTTGAATTGACAGCTCTTTCACTCTATGTCTTCCTTTCCATCTGGTTTTGACTGTCTTTTCTTCTAGCTCTCTCCTCCTCCTCCTCCTCCTCCTCCTCCACATGTTTTGTTTTTGTTTGTTTCAAATTATCTTCACTTTGTATTAAAAACTATTCCTCAACTCTTCTGCTTTTCCCCCACACAGAAACAGGTGCGGCTATTAATTCAGAATATTTAAAATGTTCTCTTATTTCATGGAATGCTGAATTTGTTATCTTGTCTCATTTTTCCATTTTATAACACAGCATCCAGTCTTATGTCACAACGGAGCAGCAGGAGGTTATACATACAGTACGTGTTTCTATCAGAACCAAGATGGCAGATGTTAAACTGGGAGCGATGCCGTCAGAGGGCCTCATTTGGCCCCTCACAGCAACACGTGAGCTGGACAAAAAACTGAGCTGTGGGGAGTTACATTCTAGCCGCAGGCCAAGGTGATCTGCATCACTGGAACGGTGACTTGACTTTGCAAATGATCCCTGGTACTGATTGGCTCTTGCATGACCTGGCACAACCTGCCCCGTGATGTCTTGGCTAAATGCTCTCATTAATTGTATTCAGAGAAAAAAATTTGCAAACCCAAAGGTCTGGAAATATAACCAATTCATCCTCCTTTTCTGTGCACACATTTCCATTCCTATGCTCCTCTCCTGATGAAGATATTTACCTGGCTGCCTGCTGGAGGGACTTATCCTGCTGCTACTGTTTGGTGTCTGTGTGGACTCATGTGGCATAGGCAGTATGTCAAATCTGCAATGAAACATCCTTGCCATGCCTTAAAGCTGCATTTCACTAACAAAGACCACACAAATAAAGATATAGATTTAGAATGGTTCATTTATATTATGGATAGACGAGAGCCAAGATGATGTAGGAGGGATGGACTAAGGGTCCGGAGGGAGGGATGAAAGGATGAAGGGATAGGGGTGAGGGTCAAGGGATGAAGGGATGGGGGTAGAGGGATGAAGGGATAAGGGGAAGGAGAGGAAGGAGGGTGAGGGATGAGGGGGGGAATAAGGGTGGAGGAGTACAATGATGGACCCATGTCAGCTGGTAGCAGGAAGACAGAAGGGAACGGCGGGGTCAAGACTCTGAGCGGGGAAGCCGTCTCTTGGTGTATTCTGACTTGGACAGAGTCCCCGGTGCTTCCTGTATTCAAACCAAAGAGAGACAAGTTAAAAAAGAGAGAGAAAAAAAGTTTTGGGGGATGTGAAAACTGAGTCATGTGAACGGATAAGGTGTGTTTAAATACTTTTGTGCGCAAATGGTTTCTGTGCGAAGCGTGGTCTTTGTTTCCCAAACCTAGTTATAAAACTTCATTTAGCAACCCTGAATCGTCTGACTTCCTGTGATGTAAAAGGTTGCTTTTCTGAAGAAAAACGAATGCTCATTTTGAGTAATCATCAGTCTCGTTTTGTCAGACGAAGGGAGGAAGTTGTGTGAGGAATGTTGGGTTTGTCAGACCAAACAGGGAGTATACTGGTCAGGGAGGTGGGTGGCTTGGTTCCTGGATGACCTCTCCGCGAGCACGTTTCTCCCACTTGATTCTTGCTTTCCAATTGGAACAGAGCCAAGGAAAAGCTTGAGTTTAGGTGGTTTTGATGCCAAGCCAGGTGGCCCAGAAATCAAAAGGAATTATCAGCCAATCTGACCATGTTCTGTCTAGTGAATTCACTGTAATGCCCTCAGGTCGGCGTTATAATGTGCCCCTTAGGAGAACAAACCGTTACTCTACGTCTTTCATTCCTTATGCTATCAGGCTACTAAACGCAGACACTTTTCATTTTAAATGACTGTTAGACTCTTTTAAACTTGGTTATTTATATGAAGTATAACAATGTTTTATTTTTTTATTTGCTTCTGCTCGTTGTTTTCTTGTATTGACTCATGTATGTCGATCTGTTGCCTGTGACATATAACTACTTGTCCTGTGAGTTTTGGAGTTGTGTGTATGGACTGGGTAAGAATTGTCCTCCTTGGGATCAATAAAGTTGCCCGAATCTGAAGAACAAAACACCTGCTGACATCCCTGAGTTGTTGTTGTGGTAGTATACTGCAGTTGATTCACTTTAAGTCATTTGTCCATGTTTCAAATGATATTTCACTTTATGACACAAAACTACATCCCTGCAGCTCCAAATTAGACTAACTGGCAAGGTAGGGCACCTCAAATAAACATCAAAACAAGGTGACATTTGTGATAAACTGAGCTTGAGGGGGACAGCATCATCTGTAGGGGCCAATATGCTTACTGTTATTTGACACACACACATACACAGAGAGGGAATTTATGAAACTAACAAAACAAGGCGTTTATGAAACCTTTAACTTCACGTTTGGAGGCCCAGCATTAGATGATTCGGTGTCAGGTGTTTCCACCGCAGGAGCTCTCCCGGATAAATCATAAATCAAAGATTTAAAGAGAATTTCTTGGAAGTTTTATAATAAACTGTCTCTGATAATGAAACAGGATGTGTACAGCCAGATGGGACACAGTGATAATGGGCTGGACCCAGCCTAACCTGCACACACACACACACAGAGGGATAAGCATGTGGATAATCTGAATTGCATCCCAGAAAATAGGCTGGTGAATGACAGCTGGTGAACTCTGTCTCACTGCTGGGCTGTGAGTCAATAGAAAAGCAGAAAGTGGGTCAACATGGTAGATTATACTCCCATCAGTGATGGAGACATGCCTGAACATTAGTTTTCCTTCTCTTATTGTTCAGTTAGTCAGATGAAGCAAACTGGGACAAAGCCTCTTAGGGCCACTTACAATGATTATATTAATCAGATTTGAGGGTATTTGTAAATCAAATCCCTCTGAGGGATTTATTGAGCTGATGAAAACTGGAAATTGTTCCCCTGACTGTGGTAGCTGCTGAAGATGTCATCTGATAATGTGATAACTATTGTACAAAATATGCCTATAAATGGGCCAAAGGCGTAAAAAGCAAATTAATTTAATATTTTAATTTGAATGTTTTCGCCGTTAGTCCACCAACATCATAAAACACAACGCAGAGACTGTTGGCTGTTACCACTATCAGCGATATAAGAAATTTATTTGAGGTTTTATAAACTGTAGTTAAGAGTAGACTGACCCTGGTTACATGTGGTGATTTGAGCACAGTGGCCAGAAGTGTATGCACTGGCCGAGCACCGTTCACTGTAATGAATGAACGGCATATTTGCATTTCTTATTCTTATATATTATCGGTACATTAAACAAAATGTGCTGTGCATATCCACAGTCCCAGCAAACATAGAGAAGTTGGTGACCCAATCACCTTTCCCCCTTTGTTGCAAACCAAACTCTGTCTAGTGTTATGTAACCATGATGTCATCCCCAATGCTGAGGAACCTTAAGGCCTTGGCAGAGGTGTGCGCTGTCCTTTCTTATTCATTTATGAAATTAATTTATGAAAGGCTATGACAGTGTGCCTGATTGGACGGACTGTCAAATCAACACTTGCCAGAACATCATGGTGACAAATTGAGGCAATGAAAAAGAGGCAAGACATTTGACTCACTTTCCTGAGTGTGATTCTACTTGGAAGAGGTTAAAATTGAAGCAAAGGATGTTTTTACATGCAGCGTGAAATTTGGAGTGACTGTCAGGCGGTGCAGTGCACAGGAGGGTGAGGAGGTCAGATAGAAAATCTAGTGTTTTAACAACACAGCGCTACTTTCAGTTTGTTAATATTAGCCAAAATTTTCTAAACGCAAAATCAGACAGATGGATTATTGAGGAGTCAGAAACAGAGATTAACTGTGTTGTTTAGCTATGCTACTTTTCAATCCATCCATCCTTTTTAGCACAGATAAGTCATATCCTCCTGGTAAATCCCAAGATGTTCCCAGGCCACATGGGATGTACTCTATTATCCCTCCAACTTATACTTGGTCTGCCCTCTGGTCTCCTCCCAGCTGGATTTGCCTAGAATACCCTGAGAAGAGGCCTCCTTGTCAGATTCCTGTACCATTTCATGTGCATTCTCATTGTTTTGGTCAAAGTGGACCATAGGTGATGTTGCATATTCTAAAACTCAAAAGCTGTACATAGCCACTGCTGACCCCCAATATTGCTTCCAGACGGTGTGTTGTATCACCTGAAAGCCAGCTCTGAGTCACCTCTTGGGAAGCAGTACAAAACGCACACTTATATTTTGACTATTTTGGCCATATCAAAAGTTTTGGATACCCATGCTAGGGAACTAACTAAAAAGGCCTGAGTGTAGTAAACAAGGAAGCTTATGTAAGGGGGTTGGAGGTCATGAATATAATGGCCACCCATGACCAGGTAATAAGAAGGAAAACACACACACACACACACACACACACACACGCTACTCTAACGCTCTGCCATGTTTTCAACTATACCTCACATGCCTGCCAAGTCCTTCCTCTGAGGTTATGCTGTTGAATCACATTCCTTGGACTCATGCACACACAAACATGTTATTATAGTCAACAGAGCACATTGCAAATATAAAGCTTTTGAGTCAGTCCATCCATTTACCTATCCAGTTCTACTTAGCTTAAATTCTCAAATCGTGGCCTTTATTTACCTCAAATGCAGAGAGAGGCTTTCATTACGTTCGTGCTTATATTATTCTTCATTTTTCTGTTTTAAAAGTACATTATACTGTATGATCATATTAGATGATATTTTAGTAAGACATCCCCCCGTTTTCTGATCCACACGTGTTTTCATTTGCTATTGATGCTGTTTCCTGTTAATGCAAACTCTTTCTCACCTCAAGTGTTGAAGTTATGTGTTCAGTGAGATTAGGTTTGGGTCGTTGGGGTTATGGTGCATTATATAACATTGTATGTGCGTGTGTGTGCAGGAACATGTGTGTCACATCAAAGGGTTTACTTGGTAATAAGGGGTAATAAGTGAGACGGATGGTTTTTGTGGTGTAAATTACACACTGACTGAACAGGGCAGTGACTGACTGATTGTCTTTGTGTTATCCCTCTGTTGTCGTCCAAATATGAGTTACATCAGGCATTATGACCAACCTGACCAGCAGTTTAGCATCTATTTCTGACAGAAAAATGTGCCTGGAGCGCTCTTCTTAGTAGAAACTAAATCCTGCTATGTCCTTGGTGACCTTAGCAGATGTTGCTCACAGATAAACATACACAAACATGCTTGCACACACTTATAAACAATGAAATATTCACACACCCCAGACAGTCAAAACCAGTGGCGTATACAGAAACAGGAGATTTCCCAACAAATTCAGCCCAGGAGTTATCACTGTAAAACTGCCATTTGTTTACAGAACAATCTATGGAAGGTAAACCAAAATGGCCACAGGATCAAAATGGCAAGATGACCATCACATGCAGTGATCTGTCAATGAATAATGCCACCAAACATGACTCACAAACGTGTCAGTCATCAGAGAGGGACATGGGGTGTACTGTGTTGATGCTACTTTTCAATCCATCCATCCTTTTTGGCACAGATAAGTCACATCCTCCATGTCCTCCTGGGAAATCCCAAGATGTTCCCAGGCCACATGGGATGTACTCTATTATCCCTCCAACTTATACTACCTCTCAGCTGGATTTGCCTAGAATACCCTCAGAAGAAGGCATCCTTATCAGATTCTTGTACCATTTCATGTGCATTCTCATTGTTTTGGTCAAAGTGGACCATACAGTGCTAAAAAAAAAAGGATCTTCAAAGCCTTTTGGCATTTGTTTCATGGGGAACATTGATGAGAGCGTTGGTGGTGATAACAAAGAGTAAGATGAAAGTTTGGCCTAATCCGTTTCTTTTAATGCCAGCAAAGGTCAGACTCATGTGCCCTCCCACCCACCTTCACCAGTACACACATGAAAAGGACACAAAAACAAAAGCATACACACCAGCATGTGGAAAACAGCAGGGAAGCCATGCTGAGGTCTACCCATGTTGCAGATAAGAGACTGAAGTGTGAATGTGGGTGTGTCCCTGTGCGTGCACGTCTGCATATTTGCCTGTTAATTATAATTTGACTAGTTCTTTGAGGCAGAGATCTACTAAATGTATGTGCTTAAATGTTTGTGAGTGTGTCATTGTTTCTGTGGTTAGAAATGTGCATATTATCGGTGCGTGCACGGGTGTGTGTTTGGGTGTGTAAGCTGTGCAGAGAGGATGGGGAATAATTGTTCAAAAGGGAGCTGTAGGCAGGAATCCAATAGAGACTCCAGCCTTTGTACATGAGAGGAAAAGTCTGCGGGGTCATTTTTAGCCATCTAATGTTGGACTCTTTTATCCAAGGAGCACGGGTGTGTGCAGTTTAAACACTGGCCAGCTCTGAGACGAACAAACACCAAACTTTAGTGATGGTTGTTTCATACCTGGGCTTTACCCACAGAATTTTCTACAAGTCAAATCTGATGCAGTCGACCTCACTAGCTAACAGCAGTAGAGCAACATGCACAAACAAGGGTGAAGAAAGACTAACTGGCTACCACTGACTACAGGAAATTGTAAGCTGCAGCTACTCCAGAGAGTGTGCAGTATTTCTTCAGCCACTTATTTGGAGTTTTAATTGGTTTTCTTATGTGAATGTGCATTAATTGCCCGTTGGCTCCGGTTTTCTGGACTCACTCTTAATGAAGCGTGTCAATAGTTCTGGCAGAGCAATGAAGTCATGCAAACTGTCAGCTAATCAGCATCAGTTGATTCTGATAATCACCAGTCACCTATAGAGGGTATGCATTGATGTTTTTACATGACACCATCACCCCAGCACCACTGAGTAACCAAACAAATTGTGATTGCACTATTTTTTTTTCCTATTTAGCCTTGCTTTTTAATGTATTTTGTCCATGTGAATGCACAGTGAAGTTCACTCACACTGTATATTCAATGGAGGGAACATGGAGTACACAAACAGACACACATTCACACACACACAGAAATGTGCATACATGGACATACACATGCACAGGAAAACACATTTTCATGCACACAAATACATACACATACTGATACGCTCACACACACACACACACACATCTTTCTTCTTCACTGTCTCTCTAACAGGTGTCGTCTCCCTGCATCACATTTCCTTCAGTCCTCTGTCCTAACACATAAATCTCTCCTGTTATGTAACTGAACTTTGTTGGAGGTCCTAAATTCTTCTAAGCTGCGCCTGCAATTTGTGGTATTTAGATGTAAAAATGTCAAACAAAAAACTGACATGTTTTTCCTCAAATGGCTCTGTACCTCTAGAGCCCCATGAACCACCACACAATCATATTTTGTGGGTTCCTGCTCGGAAGAAACAATGCTCGCTTCTTTTACAGCAGCTACTTCCATCACATAGGATAGGATTGTAAAACAGGATGCAAGTTGCCACGGAGATATTCCTCTGTCGGTGTCATATTTTGGGATATTTTGCACGTACAAACTTAATCTACATCAGATGCAGGGTCCCCATGGGGCTGAAAGGGGGAGTTTACTCAAGCCTGCTTTTCTTTGCAATACAACTGAAAAACAATATTTGGGAATATCACCAGGTTTCCTGTGCAGGGAGTTACATGCTTTTCGGAGTGGGTCAACATCATAGCGTAGGGAGGAAAACACGAGTAACTGCTGTTTTGACTGAAATTCACGAGTGGGATAGATTGTGTCAGGCGTGACCTCATTGCACAGAGAGCTACGAGCTGGCAGAGGAATCTCCCAGAGAAGCCAAGCTGCCCTAAAACTCCCTTATCATCCTTCTGAAAACAAAAGCAAACCTTTCTGTTGCCAGGGGGGCAGCTGAGGGTCTGAGAGTGTGAACTGCACCTGTAAAGACAGCAACAAGCCTTCAAACAAAAAAGGCTAACAAGAAAACAAACATGAAGGAATACCCCACCAGAAATCTATGTTTTGAGTATCACACGGTGCTTAGAGGCTTGAAAGGTGGCTTCTAAAAATTTGAAGCTTGCTCCTTTGTGGAAGACGGCAGCTGAAGTCAGGTTAGTCTCAACATGTGACGCCTGCAGAAAATCCACGCAGACATGGGGACAACATACTCCAAACAGAAAAGGACCCAGCAAGGCCCCAGTTGGCTGGCTGGTGGATTTGAACCCAGGACCTTCTTGCTGTGAGGCTGCAGGGGTTACATTGAAATCTGAAGGTGACCCAGTTTCACAGTGAAAAAATGACCATGTAGAAACTTCTCAAATCCCTCCTGTAACATAATCTGCTTCTCTGTTGTCTGATGGTATGCTCAGTATGTTCCAAACACCTGTTGTTTCAATATGATTTGACAAATGCACAACTTTGTTGCTAACGCAAACAGCTAACCGTGAAGTTTCTATGGCCAAATTTTTTTGCTTTGGAATCCTTTGTTACTGTTGTGAATCTAAGCTGACTGCAGCAGCTGTCCTCTGCATAGAAGCAAGCTACAAACTTTTCAGTGCCACCTTCAGAACGTACAGGCGATGACAGTTTGATACTTACAACACAGGATGCGGGTGTAGAAGTAGCACAAAGTAGGCTGCTCCAGATCCTGCTGCTAGAGGTGCATTGTGGATCATTGTGAGGTTGAAGGTTCTGCTGACCTACTCTAAAAACTCACCAGCACATAATAAAAGACATGGGAATGTTGGTATCTCACAGTTTATCAAAAGCACATGGTATTCATGTACAGTGTAGTTGTCTTTGGTTTGAGTTGCCCCAGCGGGAACTTAACCCCTCACCCTGGTGTGATTTGCTGTGCTTTCTGCTGGACCAGCACAGAATGGGAACCAGATCAGAAAGCAGGCCGATACAGCTGTATGTGATCCCCACAGCTGCTGCAGATGTGAATTGCCTCTGTGGATCAGCGTGAAGTTGAAAGATTCAGAAGCTGATTGTTTCCACACACAGCTCAACACTGGATGTGGACAGGCTGTGCATACCTGCCATTCACTTGATTTAAATGACCTCACATATGATTTTATTTAATTTTTTATTACAACCTTGCTTTTATGTTGTAATGTATCTCAATTTTAGTCATAGATTATGTTTGAAGCTCTTTCTAGGGTTTACTTATTTTATTTTAATGACCATAATGTTTGTTTTTAGTTTAATAGTTTTAGGTTGTGTTGTAGCCTTTACCAAGCGTGTAAGAGACCAAGGTAAAATAAAAAAAATTGTGCTGGGTAATGTGCATTACAAAACATTTATGTGTAAAGACATTAAACTAAACATTTCCTGCATATTACATGAAACATATCACAACAACACCAACAACTTTGGTCATATGGAGATTCTACATTATTTCAAAACTGCTTCATATGTATTTTGTTTTTGTCTGTATATTTTTAGCCAGATGTTATTAAAATGTTGTTTTCCATCATTTTTATTATTATTATGAAATGATTATCACTTATCACATCATGAACCCATCCATAGGGAACATGTAACCAAGAGAGCAAATCAACACCAGACTCCTGCCAATGTTCTTGTACATTTTCACTTTAGCTGTGTATCCTGCAGGCCCGTGTAGCAGGTAAACCACCAGCCAGGTATGTTGAGCTATAAATGCCTGCAGTCACCATATATTAAAAAAAGAGTTCCCCTTCCTGCTTCCATCATTTTCCAGTTCCCAAAGGACACAGAGAGAGTCAACTCTAACATAACTGACTGTCAGCAGAAAACATTTAACAAGACATCTTGACATTTCTGGTACAGTTCCCTTCAAAGGATTCCTGTTGCCATTTGATGGCGGCTACATCAATCCTGTTTTACAGCTGGTTGTTACATGCCTTGAACTCCAACATGTCTGCTGACTTTCCTTTGACTTCAGTCACACACAGGCTGTTAGATCTGCGGCACATACATCAGTGCAAAATGTTTTGTTTCAGGTGTTGAACTTTAGTGGAGTTTCTCACATATCTGGATACCTTCTGACCCTGTTAGCTCCACCTAGCACACTGAAACAAATGATGGTTTTTAGTCTATTTGCAACCAAACCTTGAGATTACACAGTCCAGCCAGACTACATCAGTTCTACAGCTGAAGAGACCTAAGCTGTGTGTCAATTCACTTTCTTCCGTACTTACACTTGCTAATTTAAGTGCATACGTGCGTTCACTCTGACAATTATGGCAAAATGCAGTGCACTAAAAAAGTTGAGTCTGGAACGCTGGACACTTCTCACCCTCAGTGGTCGCCATCTTGGCTACGTAGTGGAAGGACCATCAACTTATGAAAATGGCGGTGAACACAAAACTAAAAGTAAAAGCACGTTAAGTTTTATTCATTTCTAATAAAACTGAATTGAACTCAAGTGAGCAAACAAGTCAGAGCAGATATTTTGGCAGGCGACAATCGCGGTCAAATGTTGGCGATAATGCTCTGCCCGGTTCCAATTTGCCATTAGAAGAGGAAGAGGAAGAGGAAGAGGAAGAAGAAGAAGAAGAAGAAGAAGAANAATAATAATAATAATAATAATAATAATAATGTTGCGATCGTCATTTCCGGTAAGTGCACAACGGCTGTGTTCGATTTGAGACAACACTATCCTGTCAAAATACACACACTATGCGAGAAAGTACATAGTGTACACAGTGTACTATATGGAAGTGTACTAACGGAAGTATCTGAATTGAGACACAGCACTACAGTACATGCAAGGATGGGAAGAGTACTACAATATTTTACTCAAGTAAAAGTACTGTTTACTTTTAAAGAAAGTTTACTCAAAGTAAAATACTTTACTTACTAAAACTTATAACTGTGAGTTTAGGGTTTTATGGGAGACATTCCCATTATGCAAGAAACTTGTGATTGGTTTACATCACCTAAACTGCTGAGCAACCTGCCTCCCTGAGGAACATCAGGCCAGTGGAGCCACATCAGTAAACAATACGTATATCTTAATGTCATTTACTGGTGGAAAATATGAGGAGGATAACATACACCAGTGTACAAATCTGAAGGCTTTTGATGATTCCATTTATATTTCTGCTGGTTTTGACATCCCAGAATGTGTTATATAAATATATGTCAACCACGACTGCTGATGTTCTGTTTCTTGTTGAACTGTGCGCTAATGGCTCTCAGAAAAAACTATAAATTCAGGTTAGAGAAACAATTACAAAGCCACAGTTTATTCTTGTGTTAGTACATTTTGGTCTCAAGGTTTCCTTGCAGTAAATATCCATATCAGGTTTGCACTCATAACTCAAAGGGCTTAAACAAGCCTTTCTGGGATGCTTCAGACTGCAGTCAGAGGGGAACTGTACAGGGTTCCTTCAAGAATTCCTCCATACATTATTTTATGAAGCTCAACAAGAATTGTGTAATCCTCTAACTTCTTCACCAACTGATGTCATACAGCCAAGCACTGTTCAAACAAAGAATCTTATTAAATTATTAAATTCTGGTAGATATTTCAAATTTTCCAAACATAACAAAGGCTGAAATCACAAAAAAATGTGTTTACAATTATTTTTAAAAACTTTAAATCTATATTTTTATATTTTAATAATGTATCAAATGACAATGTGAAAACAATGTGACATTGTGAGTTTCATTTAAGCTCATTGTTAAGCTGTCTGGTCAACAACTTTACTGCTTTTGGGTCACTCTCATTTGACTGCTGCTTTCAGTCTACTGTAACTACATCCAATCATCATCAGATTCTTCTCACGTTTAATATGCTGATATACTAATGCCAGTGCGGTTTGCTGCTGCTTGCTCTCCACCACCTCAACCTCCTCGTGTTGAAGCTTTTCATATTATTGGCACTTTCTTTAAGAAGTCCCCCAAAGAGCAGAGTCTTTCCCACCGAATCCAACTGTAAAACCATTTGCTATATACTGTTTGTTCAGTTACTTGATGAAAGTGTCTTAATATTCTTAAACTCTTCTCTTGTATCCCGCCCTGCAGAAATACTGCTTTCATGCTTCAAGCAGCCACACTACAGAACTAATTCAGTTTGATCTGCAAAGTCGTTTCACAAGAGCAACATTTATTAAATGTTTCATTTCATTCCATTTCAATGATATTTTGTTCTCGCGAGTATTGGACATCAAATGTACACAATATACAAATGGTGCGTTTTGTAGCAAATATACCTTCTATAGAGACAGCAGCAGCAGAATTGGCATGTACAAAAATACACATTTGATTTTCTCACACAACACAACATACCAAAGTAACAAGATAATATATTTATATATAATAATATACTTCTGTATCATAAATTATGCAGAACTATACATGTTGAACACAATTCACTGTAATAGAGATAACAATTATAATATTAATAATACAGGATAAAGTACTTTTTTGAGACCATTTAAAATGGCAACACTTAACATGACGATGGCCTTATTCCAGTGTGTGACCCTGGGAAAAAGCTATGTTAAGTTCATAATAACACTGTGTCTACACTCGTGAAATCCGCTTTTACATTGTGCTAAGGATATACAGTATGATCTATAAGTTTTCTTTTACTTTTTTTGAATCAATGCACAGTGAAATAAGGTCAATCATTGATAAGTGTCGCCTAAGAAATCAGCACTGCAATAACAGCAGCACTGGAACAAAAATATCAAATTATTACAGACAAAACATACAACAGTTAGAGAAACTGTTTTTCCAATGGTGCATTCAACTCAACGCACACGCACGCACAACAGGCTGTGTCCTTGTCATTCTTGTGAGACTGATTCCTGGTGAGAAATAATGAAGTGCTATAAAAGCAAGAATAAAGGAGAGTTTTTTTGTCAGTGGCACAGGTTTTGTCACATTCCTGCTCAGGACACTCTGTCAAAGATCATCATAGTCAACAACATTCTGGCTTTCTTTCACACAAACACAAACACACACACACACACACACACATACATGAACAGTTGTTCTTCTTCCTCCCCCCACCCCTCCCAGGTCACAGAGATATAAACCAGAGCTACAGAGGACAACACTGTGTGCTGTGTGTCTGGAATCTCGGCTCATATGAATAAATACCGGCCCTATTGATTCACTCATTCACACAGACAAACACTTCACTCTCTTGAGGAATAATGTTTCACTTTACAGATGCAACTAGTCATAAAAAGTCTAAGATGTTTTGTTTTCTTAAGGAATAAGTATGTACAGCAGGGACATCGGTCCTAAAACTTTCCTCCTCTGGCACTCCAGTAAACATCACAGGTGTAGGTAGAGCCAAAAGCATGTTCATAGTATTTGCATGAAGTCATAGCAGTCATAATGGCCATATTGTTGTCATTACTGCTACAGAGAACAGGGTTAACAAACGTTTGTTGTGCCAACATTTGCATCCCCTAAAACATTTGTGACCTGCGATGAGTATAATAATATACAGTAAAGTCTAAATTTTAATGCAGATTTAGTCTTTTTTATGTCTTGCTGTTAAAAACAGACTACAAAAATGTGTCATGACCTTGATTTAGTCTTTATAGATTTTCTGCTGGCTTTGGAAATGATAAAAATATATTTTAATTTTCAAGCTTCCAAAGATGAAAAAAAAAAAAAGGCTTCTTTGTCCTTTCCTTTTCATTTCTGCAAGGACACACTGCCAGAGAAAAAATATTTCTCAGAGGAACCAGATTTTGGCACAAGAGCTGTAACGCTGACCCATTTTGACAGCAGCTTTAATGATTGTTCAGGGATCCAGATGTCCAATTAAACTGACAGTTTCTTCACATCTTCTCTGTAATGAATTCATGGAATCAGGCATCACAACTTACAAACAAATAAAATATTTTTTTGAGGATCCTAGCTGCAGTGCTACAAAGCAACATCAATGTCAGTGCTTTTCAACTTCTTTCGTAAAATATTGTGAACTATAGCCAACAACTTCAAACGTTTCATTCTACTGTTTGCCAGATGTCAATTTCATGGTGGGAGGTGAAACACGGACCCAGGAAGTGCATCTGTACCTTTTACAATCTTAAAATCTTGGCTGTACCATTACAGTAAACTGCAACACCTTTTGTATTGGGCTGACTACTGCTGCCAGAAGGACAAAGGAGTATATGGAGGAATATTATCACGTCAACAATAAAGACAGTTGTATACAAGAGAACATTTCATGTAAAAACCGGTCGCACATACACACTGTCTGTACAAAGTTTTAATTTACACGTATGACTCTTCTGCAAAAAAAAGCTGGTCGAAGTCGTCCACTCGTGGGTCACTGCACCGCCTGCTCTGCCATTCCCTCTTCCCCTGCACAATAGCCAGTGCCACCTCTTGACTACTACGCAGGCAGGCATCTGCATCCTCCTGATCCTGGGAGGAAAAGTAGTCCCTTACGGCCCGGGTGGCGGAGGGAGACAGGCAGAAGCGTGGCTCGGCGTGGTTAGGCTCCACCTCTGACACTCTCAGGCCGCCATCTTGGGGCTGACCTTTAGAAGTGCAAGGTCTGTCCAGGGTGAGGCTGGAGGAGGGGTTAGAGTTTGCAGTGACCTTGGCAGGGTCAGATGCTCGGCGGGGATGGGGAAGGGTCCTCCTCCCTTTGTGTCCCTCCATGGCCGGAGTTAGCGAGTGGGACTTTTGCCTCCGGAGGACCAGAGTGGTGGCGCTCTGTCCATAAAAAACACCCTCTGGGGGCTGCACGCACTCATTTCTAGCCAGCCTCTGTGTGACCTCACTTCCTGTGTGTGGTTTGGGGTTGTTAGGGAAGGCTGGGATCGGGGTTCTGTAGGTGCAGGTCTGGTCGTGGAGCTGCCTCAGCTCTCTGACCGTCAGAGGTTTCGCTGTCCCCCTGTAGAAAGGTGAGTGTCTGTGCTGCAGCTGTAGCAGAGCCTGCTGATAGGACGGAGGGCTGCTGGATCTCCGTTGGCAGTTTTGGTTCGTCACCACGGCCTCCTGGGCACCGACGGAGTAGCCATTACTGGTTGGGTGGGTTTTCCCGTTTACCACAGGCAAGTCCTCCTCTGTGTGTCCATTATCAGGCTGCCTTAGTGATAGGCGGCGGTCCTTCTTGAGCCACATGTTAGGGTGGAGACCATGATGGTGGGTGGGGGTTTGGCTGGTCCGAGGGGCGTGGTTAGGCTGTGGCCAATGAGATGGGGCTTCCCTCTGAGGAGAGGACAGCCTGGGTGACAGCTGGGGCCGTCCAGGAAAGAGAGGGGAGAGAGGAGCAGGCTCAGCCAATGGAATCGCCCCATTGGTGGCGTAGTCAGTAGAGTACTGTGAGAAGGCGGAGTCTAAAGAGCTGAGGGAGGAGCCTGTGGGTGAGGTTGCGGGTGACGACAGACTGGAACAGCTGGCATCCAGTCGCAACGGAGGCGGAGGGGCATGCTTCATCTTCCTCCGTCCACCATTCTGGACTTTGGCTCCTCCCTTCTCACATCCATCCTCTTCCTCCTCCTTCAGCTGCAGCCCGCTCAGCCCCTGCTCCAGAAACACCTCTTCCTCCTCCCCCTCCCCCTCCATGGCAGCATCATAGCTTGCCTTCCTTACTGATAGGCAGTGGTTATCGGCGTGAACTGTCACTGTGCCCGAGGGTGGTGTGCTTGCCAGGGTCAAGGCGGGCTCTGAACTCCTCCTCAGCCTCCTGGGACCCTGTGACGGGCCGTTGGCCTGGCGGGTGCGGAGCTGTCGAACTACAGGGCTGAACCTCCTGGGTCTAGCCAGCGGGGGGAGCTGCAGTAGGAGGTCGGTCTCAGGGTCGGGATCAGGGTCGCAATCACTGAGGGTGATGACGGAGTCACGGCTGCGGCTCTCAGGCTTGTCCTTGTCACGAAGGGGCAGCTGTTCCTGGTAGGGAGACTCCGGGTCGTCGTTCAGCTCGTTCTCCAAACTGTCGTAGGACGAGTCGTTCATCTGGAAGGATGACACATCTGGGAAGAGAAAGATGGAAAGGAAAGAAGAGAGGGTGAGGAGGAAAATGAAGCAATAAAAGAAAGAGGAGAGAAAGATTATTATGAGACTTGGACTAAATAAGTGGTAACACTGTGGAATTGTCATATTTAATCCAAAAATACACAGAGAAACACAATAATTTAGTAAACTAAATACACAGACTTTACTTGCTAGTCTTATGTAATGGTAAAGTAGTCCTCAAAATTATACAGTTTTTGCAGACGGGATTTCCACCTACCAGCTAGAAAATTAGCAATCCAAGTTGAGGCGGACCAAACTTCATTTATTTACACAACAATCAATGCAATAAAAACTGTACATCTCCCATGACATTCTGTTGCTCTCTCCTGGAAGAAACTTCATCCACAAAGCTAAAAACAAATGCGAGTAGTCTGAGAGAAACTAAGAATCTTGAACCCTGAACTAAATGAACAAAGCCACAGTTCACTGCTGGAGACGAGGAGAACAGGGGACAAAGTGTTGTCCTGCTGTGTGCTCCGTGACCCCTGGTGGTTATTTATAGCTTGAGGAAGAAAGTTAGTGGTATTTATGAATGGGGAGATTCAATGCTGTGTTAATCAGCACCTGTGACCCTGGCAATCACTGAAATGACTGCAGGTCGATCTGCTGACCCCAATCAACAGGCCTGAAAGGGCCTAGGCCATTTAATTACACACACAAACGCGCACACATATGCACACAGTGAGCTAGTCAGTCTCAAACCACCTAGTTATAATATTTTGAGGTGTAACACACTGAAGCATTGTCAGTTAACAAGAAGTTAAGGAGCTGTTGTTTAGCACACACTCAGTTTTGTTAAGACTTTGACCTTGATCCTGACTCTCATTACGAACTATGTCCAATCTTCAATATTATCTAAGTTTTGCTTACTGACCAAATAACTGACCAAATAACTGACCAAAATGGATAAGAAGTTTAATTTGAAGGTCAGAAAAAGACATTATGTGCACAACTTTACAGATAGTTGTGCACTTTCATTGCATGTATTATGACTGAAAACCAAAAAAAAGCACTTTAATTAATTTAAAAAATGTTATAAAAAAGTTTTCTAGTTTTGTCCTTTTTACGTACAATCTGACAGATTTTTACATGCTTTTTTGTTGTTTCTTTTTTTAGAAATCAGGGAATTTTGGACAAACTGTTCCTGTCATGTTACTGACTCAGCCCATCTCAACCCTTCTTCTCCACATGTATATATAACAGAGCTGAATTGTGACTGTTGGGATTATGAGCTGATATAAATGATAGAGACTGTGCATGTCATTTCAGTGGTGAAAAAACAGAAGTGGGAATTCTGGGTGGAAGCCCAGTCCATAGACTTGGCCTCTATCTTTAAAACAATTCTATCAGACTATATTCATCTTTCATTTTCGTCTTTCCCATTCCTCTCCTCTCTTTATTCCCATTTGCTCTGACTGCTGACTTCTTACCTGATCCATGGTCGCTGCTGCTGCTCTTCTGGCCGAAGCTTCTGAACAGCGAGGTGACGTCTTCTCCCAGGACGCTGCTGCAGTTCTCTATGAGGAAGCGAATGAGCTCGCACACCTGCGTGGAGAAACACCACCTGGTTACAGCATGAACAATTTGACTTGTCTTTGCTTCGCTGCAGCTGCTGACCATCCGTTTTCATTGTTTTACAGTTGGATGAAGGTGTACTTCTGTTACTGTTTATGCAGAGCTTCATTTGCTGAAGTAATTCCTCAGGGAACCAGACAAAGTTCAGCTGTGATTCAGCAAGGCATACAGTTTCCAAGTTTCTACGTCGGCACAACATGTTGAGTAAACTCACAAATTTGCTTAGTGGAAGGCATACACACGTGCACACCCCAAAATGGAAATCAATATATTCACACTGCCTAGTGAACATTTTGACATTGATTAGATGTGGATATGATGGCGTACTAAAATACTGTAAAATAAAACTAGCGTGTAGTTGCTTGCACTGTAGCTACTGCCTGCTTGATTTTGTGTAATCATGACCTAAATAACTTTGTGATATCAGTTCCAAACAGCTGTACAAAGTTGTGTTTTTTTTCTGTGTGTGTTTGTGCGCTGATGTCAATACAAGAGTATTTGCATTCCACACCAACCAAGAAAACATCAAACTCCTTTTTCCCAGTCCTGGATAATGTCTTGATAACAACATATGACATCATGTATTGGCTTTGATTATCACTTGCTCAAATGCTCTTTGAATGTCCAAGACAGACGAATCCAGAGTAGGTCTTGTCTTCTAAGATAATGCATATTACTATATTTGTAATATTTGTATTTAGCAGCAAATACCCTAAATCACTGCTACAAATGCCATCGAAGGAATTATACATTTTGCAAATGGCTTCCAATATGACTGCTGTGAAACTGGCTAAAGTTTTGAAACATGCCGACAATACCCAAAAAGCATAGGCACTATCAGCCAAGTTGGAATCTGCCCTCAAACAAATCACATTACTTGGCTGAAACCAGCGCCTTTTAAACTAAACAGACAAAACCTACCAAACACATATGACATCCTATGACACAAACGGGCCACTCGGCGACATTGGAGTCATATGCTCCCCAATTTGTGGAAAGTTTCCACTAAAATCTGTCTGTTGTGTTTATAAATGAGTTGTTTTTCCTGCCGTCGCTCTGCCTCTGTGACACTATGGAAAACACAGCGTAGAGAGACACACTAGAGCCTCCCTCTTTATTTGTTTGTTTGCTGGGCCAGATGTTGTCTGTTCGTATGTCTGTATGGTGTCCATATGCGTTATACGACTCAGTGTTCAGAAGAGGAGTCTGTCTGGATAAACAGTGCACAACCAGGCTACGCTGTAAAGTCATCCTCTGCTTGTTATTAAGTTCTAAAAGTTTTATTTTCTTAAAGCAAGCAAAATAATCTGAAAGGGTGATGAGACCATTTAACCTGCTTCCACAAAAAAGCTTGCCTGAAAAACTGATTTTTTTAGAATGTGCGTAGAAGTGTAATTTTAAAACAATCTGTCTTATTTGGTCTTCATTCAGGATACTGACAATCATTTCTACATTTTGATTAAACATAAACGTTCCCATTTGATGTATTGTACCAGAGCTAGCTTAAAGTCACAATTAATACTTACGCACAGTGACAGAAAAGCACTAAACAAACAAGACAAACTGGACACATAATACACAATTATACACATCACACGCACACCATGTCAGCAACAAGTGCATGTTAGACAAATTAAAAGCAAATATATTTGAATACAAAGCCAGTAAAATGCACAGAGGTCAGTGGGTACAGAGTTAAGTAGCTTTTAGCAGGCTTTACAATTTGGCTTTAAAGCTTCTGACTCTTTATGTCGTCTGGTGAGGTGCTCCACTGAGTTGTGGCTTTCACAGAGTTGACTGCCCAAATGCAGTGCAACGCAAGAGCACAGCACAATCTTTAGAAGATATTAGGTGATAGTAGGCGAAAGTTATTCACATTTTACCTGACAGATGATGGGAGATGAGAGCTGTATTTTCATAGTTATGTAACCTAATGAGTTCCACAGCAGTTTCATTCTAGCAATCAGGCACAGTTAATCCCTCACAATTGTTACCAAAGAGCAAATGCAACATTAACCTTCTGGTTTTATCTCCTCTGTGTGTACACTACCTCTCTTCAAATTTCAAATACCACATGCGTTAATGACTACTATATGAAAGCCCTTAGGCCACACTTTACTTGGATTATGGGTTACTCTCAGCTCTGCTATCCATAACCTGCAGTCCCAGTTAGCATACACTTACACAACAAGCAAATATGAATGCACAACTGTCTCATCTGTCTGTGACCCTTCCACATTGCCTCCAACACTGCTGACGTTACTGAAGTCTGAAGGTACATCACCCACAGCTGCTGAGTCGTGGTATCTGCACACCTTACTACATCATTGTCACCACCCGCCTTCATATACAACACAGAGGCATTTCAGTAATTTCCTTCAGGAAGACTGAAACCACCCAATCATCTTTAAGAGAACAAACCTGTTTCTGATTACAGGTAAGATATCTTTTACCTGTATATATTGTTGCCACTCCGTGACATCTGTCTGCTATCAGAGCACAATGACATTCCACTGTCTCATTCCTGAAGAACAACACCTCATCTGGCAGGCATTCTGACTGGCAATTTGTAAGTACGTGTTATACTTGTTTATAGAAAACAAATCACCAAAACCAAATCTGATTTGGTGATTTACAGGTCAAATGTCTACATGTCGCAGTTCAAACTGGGCTTAATTTGATTGGAAAGTGAAGGTCTTTAGTCTAGGTTACTAATGTGTCTCTAATAATAAATAATCTCTCTAGTCACTCACTCTTTCGTTTAGCCTTCCCGCTCCCTCTTAGATCACTCATTCAGAATTCCTCACTGTCACTCAGAGAGGGCTGCTACGTGCTACAGAGCACTGTTCGAAAGAGCCTGTGGGCATCCATGAGACTTTCACCCATCTATCTGTGTGTTAGTGGGTCATTTCTAAGCATTTCTGAGGTCATCAGTCAACACATACATGCAGCAGTCTGCAAAGAAAAGTCTATCCAACTTCCTGTGTATCACTTTTCAGTTTTTTTTCCTCTATTGTACACTGTAATGTACAAAGTCACTGTAATTAAATGAAACAATTAAACGAAGCAAAGAAGAAGAAAAGTAAAAGTTTCAAGAACCAAGCTCAAGAGAAAAACAACGATTTGTCTCTCTGTCTCCATCTTAAGTAATACACAGACTAAAGCTGTATTTACCTCAGACACTCGGCTACGTTCAGCCAAAAACATTTAA
Source organism: Maccullochella peelii (assembly GCA_002120245.1). Lineage (NCBI taxonomy): Eukaryota > Metazoa > Chordata > Actinopteri > Centrarchiformes > Percichthyidae > Maccullochella > Maccullochella peelii. The sequence goes on along the minus strand of LKNJ01002106.1, from coordinate 19,874 downwards.
ATTATATGCTGCATGAAAGAGGCAGGGACGCAGAGACTAAACTGAATTGGCTAAAATTGAGCATTCACGTGTCTCCAGACAAGGTTGGAAACTAGCCATTACACGGTCAGGGGCCCGCGCTAGTTTAAATTGGTCCCTGGCACCGACCGCAAAGGAGGGAAATGTTGAAATCTTACTAAGTTTTTTTCCCCAGAAAAAGGCTGCCTGTGCTCAGGCTGCACACACAAACAAGCAATGTGCTAGAGGGAAAGTGTTATCAGGGGAGTATTTGTGAAACAGATATTTAGGTATTTGTGGCTGTTGAGGGTATTTGTGCTGACAAGTGTGTGTGTGTGTGTGTGTGTGTGTGTGTGTGTGTGTGTGTGTGTGTGTGTGTGTGTGTGTGTGTGTGAGAAAGAGAGGGGTCTTTCAGCGACACAATTTTCCGCTAAAACACACACTTGGCCTCTTGGATTCTGTAGGAAATTCTTTGCATGTTTTCTCAATGAACCTCAACCACCTCAAGCACATACACACACACACACGTTTGAAAAGACAAGCAAACCAGCCACCCATAGAGATTGTGTGCAACTCAACTACTGTAACTTTCCAAATAGACCACAAATCAAAAAGCTTTGTATGGTTTATGTCTTTAGTGACTACATGATGGGCTCTGCTGGACGAGGGGGCTTCCTCTGCGGGCTCTGGCTGCAGCCACTGCTGGGGAATTAAGTCATTTCAGGTTAGCCTGGCTGACCAAGATATGAGGGAGAAAGAGTAAGCAACGTTGCTTCACCGTTGAGCTAACTTTAGATTCACAAAAATACAACTAAGAGAAATTTAGTGTTAGAAAAAAATCTCAAGAAGATCGCTTCAAACTGTTACTACTTTAACTACTTTAAACTGTTACTTTTTCCCCCCTTTCTCACAGGTGCCATTACAATCAAATATCAGGACATCTCAAATATGTTTCTGGTGAACAAGTCTGCAGACACTTTCAGGAAAAACTTTCAGGAAAACAAAAATGTATATAAAAAGAATCTTTGAGTTAAATTTGAGTAAATAAAAGCAAAGCTATCTGTATGTCTAGATACCACCAGAGGTACATGAAAAAGTGTGGGGGGAGGGTTGTAATTTGGGAGAACTAACACTTTAATGGTGCCATAATTCTCCAAGTGGTAAACTACATACATGTATTTTCCTGTGTGCTTGGGAGTAAGTTAGCATTACACACTGTGAAGCTTCCCTCTTTCCTGTCAAGTCTTGCTCTAAGCTCGGGGATTAGAGCAGAGACTGCAGAGTGTAAGAATGCTGATGATGATTTTAGCTAAAGAATGATTGTCAGTGATGACATGTGAACGTGACTGAGCGTGTGTGTGTGTGTGTGTGTGTGTGTGAGGCTGTTTTAGTGTGTGTGTTACAGCTGTGTGTTAGTGGGTCAGCACTCACATCTGCAGGGAAACCTTCGGCCTGCCGACAAACAGCTTTCAGGCTGACAGAGATTGCGTGTGCATGTGAACATATATGTGCACACACGGTATACTTGAGTCAGTGAAATCTCAATTTCTTACCTCGTCTGCCTGTCTGGTCACATGAGTTTCACACATCACAGCAGTACGTACACACTCATGCTGAAGCAGCTTGCCTTTATAATTCCACTGAAATGTTAAATTCCTCAGAGTTTGCACACTGTCTCAGCAAACCTCTCTAACACACACACACACACAAACACACACACACACATACCTGTAGCAGCTCGGTGTATTAAAAGAGGGTTGTTCACTTTGACATTTTGGGGAATACTTTTTGTTGCCAAAAGTTAGATGAGAAGATCGACACCACTCAAGTCTGTGTGTTCAATATGAAGCTGGAACCAGCAGTCGTTTAGCTTAGCTTAGCTTAGCTTAAAGACTGGAAACATGGGGAAACAGCTAGCCTCTGTAGCCCTAGTATTGATCTTCTCATATTACTCGGCAAGAAATGTCAAACAAATAATTATAATCATCTGCCTGATCCCAGATTTCACAATTAGCTCTGTTAGCCAAAACACTCCACATCGTGTGTGTGTGTGTGTGTGTGTGTGTGTGTGTGTGTGTGTGTGTGTGTGTGTGTGTGTGTGTGTGTGTGTGTGTTCCTCCTCACCTTTTTGGTGCCCTCCCCCTCCATCTCGGGGGTGCTTGGCGCTGGAGCCCAAAGCATGCTGGGAGCGATGCAGACGGACAGGTTGAAGGTGTTCATCTGGTTGTCATGGGCGTTGCCTTGGATACAGTGCAGCACGGCGATCACATGTCGCAGCAGAAGCAGGTTCTCACTGGGCAGGAGGTGGAGCAACCTGAGAGGGAATGAGGAGAGATAGAAGAAAGTTAGGGCAGAAAGAAGGATGTAAGGATTGTAGGAGATGGACAACAGCAATCATAAATAAATAAATCCTGAAACATTTGGTCCTTGGTTCTTGTTCTTACAGTGTGTGTGTGTGTGTGTGTGTGTGTTGTCAAGTTGTTTTCTGATCTCAGGCTCTGTAGGAATTTCTCCACAAACATTATTATTATTGCTTTCACATTACTTGTTTTTTATTTTCCTAAGTAAAAGGAATTTAGTTTGTTGCTTCTGGAACTGAAGCAATGCCCCCTCTCTGTCTCTGTTTCTCTCTCTAGACATAAACAGAGTGTAATTAAGGGAAAACCCAACACAGTGTCAGGTAAGGTAAGGTGTTGGGCCACCACAAGCCTCCAGAACACTCATTCATTCAGGTCTTTCCTTTAATTTGTCACCCATCTGTATAACGAACATCTGTATGACTTTGTTGTGTCTGTGTGTGTGCTTGTGAGAAAGTGACAGTAACATGTAAGCAGTCGGATTTTGGCATTAAATATGATGTATTTTAGGATTTGAAGTGAGAGTTCCTACCTCTGGACAGCTTGTGTCCTCTCCTCCCCTCTCTCCCCCTCCATCACATCCATCCACTGGTCATACAGATCCGCACACAGCATGCTGCCCGGGATATTTCGCAGGAAGTCCTGTATGCAAACATGAAAAGAGATCTTAATGGTTTGAAATTGCTCACAAAACCCTCACGTCTTGCACTTGAGAAGCTGTATCTAGCAAATGTTTTGTATTTTCACTTTAATAAAAATGAAAAACTCCGGCACACTGTCTCACTGCTGGTCTATTCCATCCTTAATTCATGCAACATTTCGGTCTGAACAACCTTCATCAGGTATGTGAACAATGAGCCATACAAAAGTTCTAATATAGTTACATAGATGTTAAATAAATAACTAAATCAGAGTGCCACAGAAATGAGGTCATCTGGTGCACGAAACACCTTGAAGAGTTAACAGAAATAGCCATCAAGGTAATGAGGTAAAAAATAAGAGCCAAGATACTAATATACAGTACATCCTGAATGGGATTCTCTTTTTCATAATACATAAAAGGATCCCTTCAACAACATTATTATTTATATAGAAAAATACTATATAAAGACCAGTATTAACCATGTTGCTGTATTTTTACTTGAGAAATAACTTAATTCTTAATTTTCTGTCAATTATTAATTAACAACATTGTTTTTGTCTCAGGAGAGGGACAATCCTTGTCCACTGTGCAGAAAACAGGTAAAGCACAACAAAAAGAAGAGATGAATCAGCTCTGCATAAAACCCCAAACCACCTCAGCTGCTCCCTGGATGCCCGACACTGTGGTGGCTGTTTGGCCTGGATGCTGAACAATGCAGCACCTTGTGTGTGTGACTGGCAGCCTGCCTGGTTGTGCAGAGACAGATTATCCTGTCTGGACTTATGTGACTTTGGACGCACATCAGTCGCTCCAGCTTTCTGTTGTCTGGTTTCAAACCAGTGAGACGAGGCAGAGCTGTGTGTGGTTGAGTGTGTGTGTGTGTGTTACCTTGAGGACAGCAGCAATGACGAACACAGACTGGCGTGTGATCTCCGGGTCCTCCGTCCCACTGTCCACTCTGTCCCGGAGCTCCCGGCAAGCTTTGACCCCAGCTGACCGCCTGAAGACGCCCCTGGTGTATGGCCCCTCCAGGTACAGGAACACCAACATGTCCTGGAGGGAACAGGGAGATGGAAGGTTACCTACATACAATCGCTTCAAATGATATTTTTTATCAATAGTCTGAATGGAACAGAGGAGCTTTTTGTGACTCCAGGAGCCAATTAATTAGTTAAAACAAATCTGGCAAATTAAACTGTCAAACATTTTAACTTGCAATCTATAAAAATCTAATGATTTAGTTTGTTTCATTCAACACCCAACAAAGGCTTGATGTAGATCCAGTTCGGCCTTTCTAGAAGGGTTCTTTGGAGCACCATATAATCAGAGGAAACATTTTTGTTGAGTGTGTATCTGGATTGCTTATTCAACAGACTGGGATTTCACTTCTCTAGTAATTCCAGCATATTTCAATTCTAGCAATTCCAACCATTATTCATTTAATGTATCATTTACCACTCAAACCATTTATGTGAGACATACAGTACAGACGAAATGATAGCGCTATATCAGACAAAACCTCCGCAACAAAAATGTGTCATCTACCCATTACTTCCCCATACCACAACATCTCCCTTTCCCCAAATACACAGTAAACCCTAAATCATCCCGTGACCCCTCCAGACGGGGTCCTGACCCCTCTCTGCTGCTCTGCGTGACCTCCACTCGGCTCACCATGACAGGCTTGGGCAGGCCGTGGTCTGGAGAGCAGACGGAGCTCAGGGGTCGTCCGAACAGCCGTCCCTGAGTGGGGGAGAGCGACGTCGGGGACAGGGGCAGGCCATCCAGCTGTGTGTTGGAGCCTTTCCAGAAAGGCCAGTTGATCAGAGACCTCTTTCTCTTAAAAGACTTCTGCTGACCAGGATCTGTGGGGAGAGAGAAGAGGAAGAGGTGAGCTGTGGTTTCAGACAGAATCAAACAGCTGTTGCCGGAGTAATGCATGTTGAAGTCACTAGAGTGCACTCAGAAATAGAGCGTCCAGCAACGCTCGATGATTCACCAACTGCAAAACTGCAGCCTATGTAATATTTATTTTTTGTGTTGTGGGTTAGATTTCCCAACAAAGTAGGTTGTGAAGTGTTGGACTTTTTCAGCACGCACATGAATGCCTGGTCTGTCCACTAAATGTCAGCTTCATAATCACACCCTGAGATTGGAGAGAGAGTAAAGAGAAAGACACCCATAAGACAGAAGAAGAAAGGACCACTGATTCAGCGTTTGAGAGAAACAGCACCATTTAATTTGAGGTTTGCGTGTGTGCATGGGTGTCTGTGTTTATCTATATGTGTGCTTTTGTGTGCGAAAGCATATATGCATGTATGGGGCTCTGTGTGTCTCTTAAGGCTGTGTGTTCCTTGTTGAGTGTTTGCTCAGTGGTGTCAGGTCACAATGTCTACCTGCGTTGTTTGTGTTTAAGAGTCAGCAGGTATGTCTTCACTGCGTCTATATGTTCTCTGTGACATAACAGCTCAGCATGTTTCTGCAGTTATGAAACGGCGTACTGTCTGTGCGTTGAAGTGCATGTTAATGAGAATGAACAGCAAACTCTTTAATCTAATCTCTTAATGACTTTAACGGAGTGAAACCAAACAACAGGAGATTCAAACCTGTGTTCCCTTCATGGGACATAGAAAATAAGCGACCAACTCTAAAGACACGACTGCAGTAAAGTGTTGTTTTCCAACTTAAATTCAGTGCATTCAGTCTTCTCATAACTGGTCAACTTAATTCTTGCAGACAGAAAGTAAACAAAACCAGAACAATGACACATGACATAACTAAAGCCCTGTTCCTCTCTGTACACTTCAGTCTTCTCTTCACATTCACGGTTTCACTTCACTTTCAGCTTCCTAGAGCAATCAGCTTATATGGTTCAGCTGGACAACAACTACTGCCCCGTTGCCTATGGGTTTTGTAGTCTTTTAATGGATGTCATGATGGTTTGTAGTCCTTGTCGTATCCACTGGGAGGGAATGTATCGCCCCTCTATGACACTACCTCTCATGACATCACACTTTCTAGTTTTAGTATGTAAATACCTACCAGTAATACATGTAGTGCTGAAAATGATTAGTCAATTAATAAATCAATCAATTTTGATAACTGATTAGTCAATAAGGTCATCAACATTTGCTGGTTTTAGTGTCTGAAATGTGACGATTTTCTGCTTTTCTTTGTTTATATCATTGTAAAAACAAATCTTTGGGTTTTGAGCTGATGATTGGACAAAACAAGCAATGTGAAAATGTTAGATTGGGCTCTAGGAACTTCTAATTAAAATAAAAATATTCAATAGATGAACTGATAATGAAAACAATCATTAATTGCATCACTATTCTGGATTGCAACTACTGCCTGAACATCTGTGACATCTGTAAATTTGCAAACACTGCAGTAAATATTTTGCAGGGCCATTGTGGTGAAATTTAATTGTAGTAACTTTGAATTGCCAACAGTCTTGAAATGATAACATTAATGTTATTAAGCGATTGTGACTTGTATTCGAGGGTGGGACTTTCCTGACAAACGAAAGATTCCTTCAGTGGGTGGAGGACCCCAGCAGCCCAAAAGGGCTCACAAAATATGCGGCATACCTCACATACAATTCATTATTTAACAATCTGCCGTGGCGTTGTGCCCAAATACACTCTGGAACAAAGTGCAACAGTCAAAGAATTACTGTTACTCTTCAAAAATCATGGCTTTCTGGTTCGTGATGGACAGTGATGCTATCACAGCGGTGGAGATAATCTCTGGAGCACATTCAGTATGTTGCAATGGACAAGTCTTGGAGCAATTTGGAAAATGTTGGGGGAAAAAAAATCATCACACCATCAACATTATTTTACATGCACCGATTAGTTTCATTCAAGACAGAATTGCCTGCAGGATTGCTTGAGAATAAAGGCCTAAAAAAGGGGGCTTCTGTCATGGCGACCACTCAGTAAACACACAAGTTCGTTAGCTTTCGGGTTGGGTGTAAGAGATTAGGCCTCGATGGTGGCGTGGCATATATGGAGCTATTATGTAAGATGCTGTTATGCTTAAAGCAAAGGAATCTGAGGCAAAGCTTGTGGTTGCCAAACTGAGGCCTCCTTGACTGGAAAACACACTTTTTCTCCTCAACTTGTTTTCCACTAAACCTCACCCCCCCCCTCCACCCCTCCTTTCCATCCTGGTCTCTGTATCCCCATTACTCGATGTTGTTCCTGTCCACCGTCCTCCTGTTTTTCTTTTTCATCCTCCTCATTTTTCTGCCCCTCTCACTTTTTCTGTCCCTCATACTGTTGTTTCTTTTTCCTTCACCTCCGCTGACCTTCAGACTTACTCAATAGCTGTGTCTCTTTACACTTTCCATCTTCGTATTCTCACACTCATCCGTCCCTTCTGGGGTTTCTTCCTCATTGTCTGTCTGATGTTTTTCTTATTCTAACACTGCATCTCTCCTGACCCCTGCTGTAACCCCTTGTCCGCTAAAATCTCCTTTCCCACCGTTCTCGTTGAGTCCTTTTCTTCTCGTTCACCTCCTGATTCATCCTTAGAAATAACAACATGACTGTATGCCTATCAGTGTCAAGAATGAGCACAACCAAAGTGAAATGGTTTATGTAAGTGAAACAAATCCTGAGGAAGTACTTTCTGTTCTGCATTAATACTTCTGTATCCTCATACTTCTTCCTGTGGTTTCACAGAGAATTAGATTTATGGATTGATTGATTTATTGACACTGACCAACTATCTACTTGGAAACTGCTCTGTTGATGAAAACATTTTTTTTTCACAGCACATACTTCATGATTTTTCCTCAGTGCATGAAGGCTCATGGGCAGACGGCATGATGGCTTCAATAGGCCATATTTTTATGTTGCAAGAGTTTTCTTTATAAAATTCTGGTGTGTCCATTCACTTACATGACAAACCAATCATGTGATTGATCATCAATCAGTGTTGTTTCAGCGCTATCTCACCAGAGATAGTCCACTGATAGTAAACTTGAGCATGCTGCAGAATTTCTTGGTTTTGAAGTTTAAAATGCTTTCAAACTGTTACCTCCCACAGTTATTTTATGTCGCCCAAATACAAAGTTGTCTTTAATTCTGAAATATAACTTATTGTATTCTGATTAATGTCTCATAGCTACCAAAATGTCATCATATTAAAAGGGGCGAACCCCCAGGTATGGGAACTACAATCCTGACCACCTGTCTTACCAATAAGCGGAGCCTGTCCCGGGGCAACCTTGCTGGGTTTGAGGATAAACTGGCACTGGGTGTCTGGCGGGAGACACTGGTCCAGCAGCAGCACCCCTGGACAGTCTGTGGGACTCATTGGATCCCTCCCTCCTCCCAGTCCTCCACCACTGCTCTCGCCATCTCGAATGTGGCTCATCTTAATGCTGAAGGGAAACTCGTGGCCTGAGTGAAATGTCAGGGTACAGAGGTTAGAGGTCATGGGTCTGGTATGTGCAGTCTGTGCATGTGTGGTAGAGTCAAAAGCAAAAAAGCTGATAAAAATGAAGGCAGAAGGAGTGCCATGCGGCGATGAATCAGCAGTCTGGAGTTGGGATGTTAGGAATTCAGTGTGAACTACAGAACAAAAGATTATGGTAACAGAATGTCACGGAAATGCCACTGTGACAAAAAGCTAACTGCTTTGAAATGCTCCCAGATGTTGAGTTTTTGGTGTACTGCTGATGCTGGTACAGTAGTGAGCCTCACTGTGGGTATTCTTTGCATTAGTACAGCCTGGTTTTCCAAAATATTCATCATGGGAGGGATGAGACAGGAGGTTTTTTGCTTAACTTTATTTATGAAAGATGTAATTGTAAGCATATGAGCAGATTTTTAAGAATCAGCAGTATCACACAAGTAGCTCAGTATGACTAGAGTCTTATCATAAATCTTTTCCCACACCATTGGTGGTGAAGTGCCTTTCTTAAGAGCTCCTTGAATGGGAAAAAAGGGAAAAACTAAATGGAAAAGAGTATTTTTCTTTCTTTATTCTGATGGTGTTTTCACAGGTTTTGCATAATAATGTCTATGACAGGTGGGCTCACCGATCAGAGGGTATGGAGGGTCATCCTTGCTGGAGCTCACCCACATCCGGTGGTCTTTAACGCACCCCTAGACAGAGAAAAAGATAATCTGGTTTAAGAAATTAATTTTACATTTAAATGAAAAATTCTGCTACTTTTCCATGTCTTGCCCACTTTTACCTGTCAAGGTAACTTCATGAATGCACATCTGTGTTGACAAAACACCTCTAGAAATGCTGTTTGCACTGTTTTGCAAAATTACTGATGTAAATGCTAATTTCAATTTAAAAATGCTATATTTGATATCTTATTTAAGATACAGTGATATTTCTGAAAACATTACAAAACTTTCTGAAACATTACAAATCTTGGGATAAAGACTAAAACCTTACTTTGAATACATGCTTCACACTCTGGTATTACTTTGTTTAGACAGTCTAATATTGATACATTGATACAGAACAAACTTTATTTCTAATGTCTGGACTGGATAGCTACAGTAGAGGCTACTTTTAACATCACTGATTGATTGGAAACTCTTTTTAACATCACATCAAAGTATATTAATTGGATATGGAGCTATCAACAGTTACTCACTGATATGCCAAACTGCAGCAGGGCCATGCGGATGACATCAGTGGTGCTGTCAGTGTTGCTGACCGCAAGCGTCTTGGCCTGGTGGAAACATTTTGGAAACATTATGGAAATATCTAGTTGTTACATAAATGGTAGCAATGCTATAGTGATGTCATTAATTACCCACTTAAGGACGGACTAGGCGATCAAACAATATTAATCTTTGTGCTGACAGAAGCAATAGACAGAAATAGAAAAACAGAGGAAAGAAGAGAATCTTACATATGCACAATTTCCAATATCCTTTGCAAATATCTTCAGAGGAATGGTCTTGGGGTCGTCTTTCTCTTTTCCCTCAATTATCTGACTGTTTGTAGAGGAAAAACAAAGGAAAGAGGTCGGTGTTAAAATAAAAATAGCATTTCAATATAAGGTAAGTTCATATGGCCAATCCAGCACTGCTATATGGGAGACTAACATTTGGAGTTAATGCCAGCATGTAAAATATCAATTAATATATCTTAGCTGTAAATACAATGTATGCATTAGTGGTAAAGCATTAGCTGGACTTAATTCAACATAGTGGTTCAGATCTTATAAATTCATCTCACAACTTCTGTCAGGCCAGTTGATTCTTATTTATTGTGATTACTCTCATTCAAGTCATTGAGCTGGCTTCTATTTATTAATTTCAGTTCCTACCCCGTGAGAGAAATTTGATTTGCAAGATGAACTATAAGCTAAAATTCCAAAACAAACCGTTGCAGACAAAGTAGCAAGGGGTATAACCAAACATTTACCTTTTGATGAGTGCCAACCACTTGTCCTTGTGCTCCTGAGAGCTGCAGAGGAGAAAAGAGAGCGACAAAAACATAATCAGAGGAAATCATGTTAAAAGCAACTGTCTGTTTTGCTCTGTTGTGTAACTCCCGCTGGCTAAAACCGCAGACTTCGCCCCGAGCTATGACTAGATTCCTGGTGATGGAAAATATAATGAGTGTGTGTGTGTGTCAATGAGTAAAAATGTGTGCATGCCATCGAAGAAGGTGAAAATATACAGCACAGCATATATGAATGTGTTGCATGTTTGTGCCTGCGCGTGTGGTGATCTACTCTAGTCTTACTGCGGTTGGATTGAGCGGCTTTAACTGGGAACTGCCTTTGCGCTTAAGGGTTTAGGGATTTTGTGGTTGCATGTTCAGTTTTTAGTTCCCTTTTATACTGTGCATTTGCACCTCAGAACATGGTGTACTCTTTCAGAAGTATACTGGAGTGACTCAGAGAGGCATTTTAAAAATTTTGTTTAGTGCGCTTGACATGTACAACTGTCATGCAATGCAAGCAGATTGTACTGAAGGAAGTTATATAAGAAGAAATTAAGTTCCTCTTCTTGAATGTGAACAGCTTTCTTATGTTGTACTGCGTGCGTGCGTGCGTGCGTGTGTGTACCTGAAGGTGGCCACACAGTTGCAGGTGGGCCAGCCCATGACGAAGCACCTCTCTGGGTTGGTGCTTCCCTCACACACCTCCTCCATGCAGCTGGCCGTCCACATCTCACACACTCGAACTTGGGCCTTCACCTTGAAATGAGTGGGAGACCTGCAGAAGACACATTGTGCTACATCAAACTTGGCTTGGGCTCCAACTAACACTTACTTTCATTATCAATAAATCTGTCTTAAAATCTAAGAAAATTGTGAAAAATGCCCATGACAATTTCCAATTGGCCAACATGATCTCCAAATTGTTTGTTTGGTCTGACCAACAGTCCTAGATATTCAAAGATATTCAATTTACAATAATTAAAAACAGAAAAAGCAGAAAATCCTCACATTTGAAAAAACGAAACCAGTAAAAATTTTGAATTTTTGCTTTATAAATGACTTAAATGATTAATCAGTTCTCAAAATTGTTGTAGATTAATATTTTGGCAATCAGCTAATCAATTAACAACAAATTTAGGATAAATCTTTGCAAAAGAGAAACCCCAGAAGGTTTCTTTGTAAACAAGGGGGTTCCACAAGGAACAAACTTGGATCCCCTACTGCTGCAATCTAACTTTTAATTTTCCTCATAGAACATTTTTCCACAAACCTCTAACATATGGCAGTCCTTCAAGAAATGCTTTATATAGATTAGAACTATAAAAAGATCTAGCTATTTTCAGCATTTGAAGACAGACATGCTCAGTAGAAGTGAACTTATTCACCACTGCATCTGTGATTATAGAGGCAAAAACTCCAAATGCACACATGTGGCATACACACACACTCTCCCTGCTATTACACAGATATGAAGGCACACAAACGCACATACGCATCAATTCACTTCTTCTCCCTCTCTCTCTCAAACACACACATACTGACACACATTCCTCTAACTCACCCTGTGTTCAGCCACAATGTAATAGCCAATTATAGCGTATGCTCTCTGTGCTGGAAGGGTCAGCGCCGCCCACTGGCACATGACTCCCAGGACAGACCACAAAGGTCCTGCTGTGTCTGCATTGAGGGGTGTGTGTACAGTAAGTACATAAGTACACAGAGCAGAGGTTTGTTTCCGTCTCTACTGTGTGTTTAAATGTGTGCGTTAGTGCATGTATGTGTGTGTTTGTCGACTTCAAACACAGTGTGCTCTTTAAGTTTCTATTTTTGAACATGTGTGTGTTGCATCGTGTGCAGTTTGTGGGTGGGGAACCCCATACATGTAAAGCAGGCCAGTGTGGCTTTGATCTGAGCTGGGATTCATATGGATTTAATTGGCCGAGAAATAATTATATACTGGGGAGAAAAGAAGTGAAAGAAGCAGGGGAGCAAGGGAAGGAGAATTGAGGGAAAGATAGCACAAGGATGTAACTCCATCCCCTACAGATTGTTTTTGGTTATCAGTGTTAGAGAAACAACTAGGAACAGATGAAATGTTGCTTCTTTGTTTCTCATATTTGTTCTCTATTTTTTCCTGTTTATGTCTCCGTCTCCATTTTCCGTCTCCCTCTCACTCACACGACCACATAAATATACACTCCTTCATTCTCTCTGTCATTTCACGAGACGCATAGAAGGAAACTTACTTGGCCTTGGCGATGAGCAGTGTGTCGGTGAAGAGGAAGAGGTGTCTCTCCTGGGTCTGCAGGCCCGTCTTCAGCTGCGTTTGGGCGTGACCCAGGAATAGGCGGCCTGGACACTCAGCCAGGAAGGCCACGACCAGGGGACACGACTCTGGGCTGACTGGCGTCAGGCAGCTTTCCCTGGGGGACAAAACCAAGACAAAAACACAACACAGAGACAAAGAATGAAAAACACGATTGATGGCTCAATTCAAGTTAAGTCAAGTCATTTTCATTTATATAGTCCAGTATCACAAGTCACAAATTTGCCTCAAGGGGCTTTACAGTCCGTATTCACTGACCGCCAGGGGAGAGAGAGAGAGAGGTCCCAGGACGGCCCATCGTCAGATTCTCTTCACCTCCATCAACTACTGCAATATTGCCATTGAGGGGTTACCAAGTGTTGCAATGCAGCTGCTCAGTGACTATCAGGAAAAGACTGTGAAGTGACTGAGAAGTGAATGTGCAGAACTGTGTGAAAATGCGACAAGCTGTTGCACTTAAGCATGTTCAATAGCCGTAAAGTGTGAAAGGCTTAAACATCCAAACAGCTTGTGCAGCCTAGTTAAAGTCCAAAAGTGGAATATGTACCTCATTATTTCCTGCATTTAATTTACTGAGTCCTCACAGTTGCAACGACACACGTAATCAAGCATTGTCGGTAAAATAAATATTGGACTTTTGGACCTGCAGAGAAATCGTTTGGCTACAAAGATGGCTCTGTCAACAGCCACAAAAAAGAGCTGAGATGGAACTGCAGGAGGTCCTGCCAGCATCATAAATAAAAGAAATAACTGCCATTTTATTTTGCAATAAACCGTTCATCCAAAAACCTTGTTTGTCTTGTTTTATATATTTTCTTGTCTGTTTCTTTTGTTTCCCATTTTTCTTTTCTCTTTTCAATAAAGCACTTTGTAACTGCTGTTTTGAAAAGTTTTATAAAAATGCTTGCTTGCTAGGGACAGAACTATCTTAAAATTTTGTTTTAATTAAAATTGTCTATCTTGTATCCGTTTCCCTTTTGTCAATATGGGCCTCTGATGGACAAATGAAAACAGAGGGGAATTTTTTGGAGGAAGAGGAAATGATTTGAGAGCTCCATCCTTTCCTGTTTACCTTTCACTACCAGATAAAAGACCTAACTCTCCACTTATATACACATATACACATTTTCTATCTCTGTCTCTGCCTTTCTGTGTCTCTTTCATGTACACAAACATGCACACACACCGTCTGCTCTCTCACGCATGTACACACCCACTTCTTAACATAGTTCCTACTTTTCACTCCTTCTCTTACACATGCCCATCCTTAATACCCACGAGGACACACACAGTTCTGTTGGTAACCCCTAAAACAAAGCACCCAGTGGTAGTCCAAGTCTTGCTGGGAAGACAGAAAAGCTTGGATTCTCTCAAACGCCCAAATCCTTCCAGCTACATTGCGTAAGTGATTGGTTACGTAATTAATTAATGACGAACAGACAACTATGGCTGGAGTGCTTCCCTTTTTGTCTGTCTTTGTTTTTTGTCAAAAAATAAATCCAAAGGGGGCTGAGTGCATTCAATTAAAAGCGATGAATGTAGCCAATTAAGTGCTGATGCTCGGTGGGACACGTTGCCCTTCAAGACAGGGAGTTGAAAACTCATTCAAAGTGTTTAAGAGTAGATTCTTACTGTATAAAGGACATGACACCATGTTGCTATAACGATTACAGAATCAACATCTGCAAAACAATCAGCTATTGTTCCTGGAAAAAAGAAAATACTTTCCACATGGTACAGGTATACTGTGAAATGATTTTACCCCCCTTTGAAAACATTTACATAACTCATTCACCTTTCCACTGCTATAAATTAAGCATTTCTTCTTTCTTTGTCAGGGAGATAGCGGCGACAGCATGTAAATCTTCATTATTGGTGTCAACTCCTTCAGCATAGTGTCATTCTGTGACAAGCCTCTGTATTTTTCCCCTTCCCTTTCGTCCAAATTTCTCCAAGGAAGTTCATAAATTTCAAAATTGGTCCTTGACATGTGACTTACCTAACATCAAAGCTCAGCGTCTATTGGATCTCCCAACATGGCAGAAACAGCTCTTTTAATGTCATGTCACATGCCACCGCCGAAGGACAGCACAGATGGTAAAAAGACAGAGGGACGTTGGGAGGATTTTTGATTTCCTTGATTAAGTTGCACAGGGATTAACACCATTACAGTGCAAAAGTCTCAAAAATTCCCATTGAGTTTATCAACACATCCTCCTCTGTTCTCATTGTCCATGCAGATTCAGGAAATGCCCCTGTCAGAAGAGCCCACTCTCACACACACTAATACAAATGGACAAACCTTCCAATAAAAGCCCCTTTCACATCTCGCTGCCCCAAAAAAGACAACATCTTCCGTATTCACCACACGACCCTCCATCCTGAATGTCAGATTGACAGCCAAGCCGGCCGTCCTTTGAATCTGATGGATGAGGAGCTAATGGCTGCATTGTACATCATGTGAGGTTGATAAATTGAGCGCTCAGCCTGCCCGCGCATACATGGCCACCTTTGTTGAGGCATGGCACCGAGGGGACAACTGTTGACTTTCTGGAACACAATAAGGGTCCAGTGTACAATGAGCCACACAACGCAGCATACTAATGTCCCAGCATGAATAATTAAGCAGCAACGGACAAGATTTGTACATAAAAGGTTGATACATTTATTAGCACAGATCATAAAGTAGGGCTTTTTAATTTATATGGCCCAAAATCACAGTTTTTTCCAAGTGGGCTCTCTATCCTTAGACCCTAAATTAGGAGTAGAATCACAATATTAGAAAATAATTACAATATAAAACCAAGAGTTGTAGAGCTACTACAACTCTTGTTGTTATTGTAGAATAACAAAGAAAAGTATCTTAACATCACTGAGTGAGACACTATTGAATTGAATGAAACTCCAGCAACAGAAAGAGATGGAGCGAAACTGGACTCGGCACAGTCGGCAGTGAGCTGCATCATTCACGTGGACTGACATGCCTGTTGTTGTTGCTTTACTCCTGGTTTGTGCAGCAAACACTCACACAAACACACACATCTGATTCACTGAGTCCTTCACGATTTAAGGAGTCAGTGAATCAGATGTGTGGAGGCTGGGATGGGAAAGATGAGTTAAGTCTTAGTCATGGACACAACCATGATCGACATGCACACACACACGCACGCACTTGTAATAATACAACCCGAGGACAGCAGCTGGACAAACTTTCTCTTTCTCCTCTCTCTCTCCCTGATTATCTTTTGCTTCTTCACTTTGTCCATCATCCCACTTTCCTCTCTCAGCCCATTTTTATCTCTCCTGCCATCACTCATTCAACTATTTTACATACAGCGTCGCTGTGTATGTTACAGCGTAACGTCACCTCAGCTGTCCTGCCATGACCGAGCAGACCGACTCCCTCAGTGCAGCAATGACACACACTATAACTGTGTCCATCTGCTTTATTAATAACCCTGAGAAGGACTCTGTGTGTTTGTTTATGTGTGTTTCTGTATCATCTGTCTGCAGCTGATTTGCCTCTGGTAGCAAAGCTGACACCAAGGCCACCAACACGTTTTAAGTTTTTATGGCGACAATCCAAGACGAACCAAGAAGATCTGAATGAACAGAAGGCTGCTGGCTCGAAAATAAACCTTCAGCTCGCTCCTTTGTTCCTTACACAACATGTGAACTCTGACTGGGATAAAAACCACAGTAAAAGAGGAGAGTCAGAGATGTGACAGTGATTCACTGAAGACGTGCGTGTCCAGAGGAATTTGTGGGTGCGTGCATGTGTGCAAGTCTGTTTGCCTGTCACACGCTGAACTTGTACGTGTGTGTTTCTGCATACGGAGGATTGCATCACCAGTAGTTTGACCTCTTTCTGCCAGATAAAAGCTGTCGAGACAGGCAGCTCAGTGTATGTGTGCGAGAGAGACAAAAAGAGTGAGAGTGTCTGTTAACATGCAGACTGAAGAAGATGTCATTTTGCACAAACACACACCAGTCTGTACCATCTCCTAACCCACAGTGGCGAGTTTGTTCATTACAACAACAACTATGGTTAAGCTTAAATTAAGCTTGATTTCATTGCTGATGATTTGACATGAGCCTGTATTTTTCTGTTCTTTGAAGCTGGTTTAAATTTCCCCTCCACACTCAAATATATTTTTCTTCTTCTTGGCCCTACAGTTGAATGTTTGAGCTTCACTGTGCAGAACGATGTACGTGCAGACTTTTACACTACAAGGATGTTTTCACATTCATCTGCTGGAAGTGGAACGTTTCCATGTGCTCATTAAAAATCCCATTTCAAGGGGCGGGCCTACGACCTTTTTAAGGATTTTAACGTGAAAATTATACTTTTATTTGCAGAAAATTTAGGTTTATAAGAGTGGAGTTTGCTAAAAAAGGCTAAAGACCAGAGAGGAACTGCAGAGTCGGCTGGTGATTCTCTATGAGTTCATCACTACGACCGATAGATTTCAAATTACAGGCATAATTTCATTGTTACTGAGAACTGAAGCATTGATTAGTGGATAGTAAGCATGGGAGCCACTAAGACTAAACAGGCAGACGAGCACTACATCGGGAAACTCAAACTTCTTTCATGGAAAATCCAAAGAAGATGCCATCGTCCTGCCCACACTGTGTGGTTGACAGGAGACCAATCGAAGTGCAGCAACACTGAAGCAAGAAACATCAAGCAGGCTACCAGATTTTTTCCCCCTCTGTCTCTTTCCTGTTTCCACCTGACACACCTCACCCAGAACTAACTCTGGCTGCACCAGATCATTTCCATAGGCAAACTGTAATGTCATCCCTGGCTGACACACAGTGCTTTCTATATAGCCAGAGGAAGGACACACACACACACACACACACACACACACACACAGGGACGTACACACACACAGGGACGTACACACACAGAGGATGAGTTCAGAATACTGAAACTCTTCTTTTTTTTTGTCCGTAAAAGAGAAGTGACCAGGGGCTGTCAGCCATGATATCCTTAGCAGAGCTCATTATTAAAACCAGGAAATGTCTTTTGGCATGATGTGTGAGCGAGTGTGCGTTCTTGTATATGTCATTTTGAGGACCGAATGTCCTCAAACAACCAGAAAAATCAAACAAAAATCATTCAAACTGAGAAAATGTCCTCTCTTTTTCTAAGAGCTTAATGCAGGTTAAGAGTTGGGTGTCACGTAGAGATTAAAATTGGAATTAGAAGTAAATACAGTAATATCCTGATAACTATATTAATACAAATACAAATGTGTATCAGTCTAGTAGGGTGCAAGAAGAATGGACAGAGAGGTTGTTGTAGTGTGTGCATTAAAAAGTGAATAAAATGTGTGAATGTGCTTTGTACCTTTGTTTGTATGTGTGTATGTGTACAGTCAGGTGGTTTTTGGATTTGTGTGTGTGTGTGTGTGTGTGTGTCACTTTGTGGTGAAAGAGTGAGGTCAGGGATGTAAGCCAATCATATGTTTTAATGCTTTATGGTGCAGCCACCTTCCTCCCTGCAGTATAGATTTCATTGCCTGGGTAGGAGGGGATGTATACTCCAGTTTGAACCCATAATACCCTGTACTGTAAGCCTGGGGGGCCGAAGGATGAGGTTAGACTTCTGGATGAGGTGCATGTGTGTGTGTGTATGCATATGTGTGTGTGGAGGTGATGCAAGTGACTGAGCTGAAGGCCAGAGATCCTTTCAACGCCTCTTGGCCTGATGGGAAAGGCAGGACAGAGGGAGCAAAAGAAGGAGTCACCTCAAAGATAAAGGACAGGAAAAAGAGTACAAGCTGTCAGGCATCCAGCTGATGCTCCTAACTACAGCAGGCCAACATTAGAATGAAGAAGGTCGTCAAATAAGAGCTCCAAGAGGCATATTGAGCTAGAACTCAAGAATATCAAATGATAAAAGAAAACCCTTGCTGTTCATTGATTGCACAAGTTGAAAGTGAGAAAAGAAAAGAAGAAAGGCAGTAAAAAAACACCAGAAACTATCAAAGTTTGGGAGGCATTTTCCTTTGAAAGTGGTTGCTCTGTAGCGTTACCTGCTAACACAGGGCTAACAACTGTTAACACTGCAGTTGTAAATAATAATACTGTAAACATGATACAAATACATGTTATAGAGGTTGTTGGGTTTTTTTTTACAAGGAAACCAGTAACAGTTCCTTTTAAATAAAAATCAGTCAATATCACTTTCTAATATTTACTCTTGATTGATTGCAAATTGATTGCTAACTTAGATTGGTAATAATCAGGAAGAAAAATGACCAAAGTAAAAATACTGTTACGTGACTGAGATATTACTCAGGTCATGATAAATATATCAACTAATATTCCTTGTGTTATATGAAAAAAGATCCTGACTACTGTGAGTAACAAGTTTCATGTGGGCGAGGTGAAGGAACCAATGTAACTGTCTCAATTTTCAATATGGATCTACCAGGCCAACCAGTTACTCTGCAAGTCATTGTTGTTCTCCCAAGAAGAGATCTTTATCAACGGAGAGTCCTCCTAACTGGGCGAATAAAGCAGAACTGCAGGCTTCTCTGTAGCTATTTGTGATTTGGGGTTTAAGATTGTGCTCAAAAAAAAAAAAAAAAAAAAAGCTGCTCAATTACAGTAATTGATACACATATGTGATTTACTTTCCTCCCTTTGTAAACAGCTGAGCCACTGATTTTCTAGGATAAAGAGCACAGTGGTGATGCAATAATGAGTAAGCCACTGCCATAAAACTCTATTAATAGGACTTTAGGGTGTTATAGTTAGACTAGAAACTAGAAATATGAAAATAAATGACAGTACCTGTTAAAAGAAATTCACAATAATCACTTCTATGACCTTTCACCTTTACCTACTGTGAGTCACCTGACCACTATTATTTCACATCTCTCCCCTGGTAGCACCCCCTGCACACACACACATCCACATCCGGACATTAATGAACACCCCACACACTCGCTGACATGGGAGGTGTTGACCCCAGGTGACCCCCACTGGCCCCTACACCTCCTGATGAGAGGTCAAAGGTTAAGGGTGACAGCTGAGAGTGTCAAACCCTGGCTCCATACCTCCTGAGACTTTTAACACACACACACACACACACACACAC